>VZTF01008975.1:493171-506980 GCA_013397755.1 Cnemophilus loriae | reverse complement strand
AGGGAGAGAGGGAGGAGACTTTGGTGCACGTTCCTGCTCTCCAGCAGGAAGAGTGAGCAGTCACCCCAGAGCCCATGAATAAGCCATAGCCAGAGAGGGAGGCTTTCCTCCTGCTTTGTGGTGGGATAACCCCACGGCAGCTCTGTGCCTGACCCCGTGCTTATCTCCTGAAGGAGCTGGAGCCTGCAGTTTCCCCAGAGCCGCTATCAGCGTCTCCCAGGCGATGTGATAGCCACAGCAGGGGAGAAAGAGCGTCCCTTCCACTGCCTCCCCCCAGCAGCAGCCCGGCACTGCCGGGGCCGTGCCAGCCCAGCCAGCTCCAGATGCACACGCAATAAACCACAGCATGGGCTGCTTGCTAGGGCTGGGGAAGGAGCCTGGGCTGTTAAAGAGAGGCACTAGAGATAATAGTAGATAGATATCAATATTACAAAAGTCTTTGAAATCAAAACAAACCTCAAAAAGAGCTCCCAGTTTTCTTTCAGCAAAAATCCTAGAATTAAATCTTTGACTTAGTAAATTCTTTCTTTTAGAAAAGCAAATTTAAAAATGCCACAGTGATGAACAATGTAATAAAAAAAAAAAAGCTATCATATTATTCTTGAATGAGGTTTAATAAAAATCAAATAAAAGCAATTATCTGAATTTTCAAGAGGATCACTTCTTCCTTCCCTGAGGTACAAAAGAGAATAAATTCAGGAAATCATTAGAATCAGAAACTGGGGCTGCACAACAGAGCCAGTGTTTGCTGTACAAAGACAAACAGAAATCTCCTCCCAGGCTGACAGGCTCCTTGCTAAAGCTGTTGGAGTGGAAATTCCACCTATAGGTGAAGAAGGGTAATTAGAGGCACAAGAATTTCTTTGTAGCAGGGCTGGCTTTTCTACTCCAGAGCAGGGTTCGGCTTTTCAAGTATTCATATTCTTCTTTACTCATACAGAAAGAAATTGGACATCACAATGTTCAGAGCTGCCCACGGATCCCTCTAAGCAGGTACATGTGAATTAACACCCACTAGCACACACCATGGAGCACTTGCCTGCTCTCTCTTACTCCTGTGTAAATCTAGAGGGCCCAATTTATCCTTTCCTTCTGCCTCTTTCAGCCATCTCACCTGAAGGAGAGTGAGTGTACAACATACACTTCTCAGTTGGAAAGGGAAATCCATATTTTTTTGTGAGAATGTGTTGATTTCAATGACATTTTCAAAGGCAGAGAGCAGAAATGCGTTAGTACTCTAATTTATTTTGATAAGAGGAAAACATTTCATGCGGACTCATTTCAATTTCTTTGGATTCCAATGTTATGGTATACTAAGTATTGCAATATTGATATTACTGTTGAGTATTTTGATGACAAGCATGGTTTTTTAAATATGCATGAGAAATCTTCAATGTGCCAACTGTTTTTGATTCACACTGTGAATGAAAACAAATTCTGAAGTAGAAATCTTACCATCAAATGAAAACGTAGAGAGCTAGATTAGACATATACCACTTGGCAGCCAGACTCAAAGCAGCTCCACTGACTTCAGAGGAGCAGCTTTAGCTTGCAGCATTGTTCCAGGAGAGCAGAAGTATGTCCTCTGTGTTACCAAGTACCACTTGCGAATGGTTAAAGACCATTTAAAAGGGCAGATCTTACCCTGCTTGACTGATATTCATAAATGCTCTGACTTCTGCCAAAGGAGGACAGCTGAAGTTGGATGCCACATTTTCACTGTGAATGTCCCATGGCTTTGCTGTACTCTTAGATCATTTAGGACATGACTCAGTCTTTCAGAAATGGGTCCTTACATATCTCATAAACTATTATCACTTTTCCTATGAGCCTGCATCTTGCTCTGAAGTCAAACTCTTCATTGCTGATCTTTGGCAGCCAAACAATCAAAGAAGTGGACACCAATTTAAAATGTACCAAGAAAAACATAGCAACGGAAATATAAGATTGAAGGAGAGAAACAGGGAGCAAAGAGCCCCTGATTCTAATCTTGCAACAAATTGTATGTAAACGTTCCCTCAGAGAAGGCACTGGGCTGCATGAGCTTCCCTGTTGAGCATTTTGTATAACTTGGGTCTTAACTTCATGTCAAAAAAGCAGAATAAAACCACTGAAATGGAGGCAAGTTTGACTCTTCTCCCATCGATGCCCTGTGGGATTCATTGTTCAGCTTCCTTGAAAAGAAAGCAACAGCCTTCTTATTATACGTTTTATAATACTTGGAATCTAAGTACTGTTGGGCCAGACTGCCAGGTTTTTTCATATACATTTTCCCCAGAGAAACAGCTCCCTTCTTTAGTAGTCTCAACAGCAAAAAAGACTGAGAAGTGCAGGGTTTTCAAATTAAAACATGAAAAATAATCTCACTACAGGTGTCTAAATATTACATGAATTACATGAATTCAGCTCTGGCAAGATGTGTCTTCCATGTTCCTATAAAACAGTAAAAAGATTGTTCATATATTTCAAAAGATCAGTCACTTCTCTCTGCCCTTTCCTCCAGTTTAATTTAAAACGAGAGGATGAATGTTTCATATCGGGCTAAGGGATTGTTTTACCACTTTTTTACTTTTTCCCATCTCCATCATTTGTGACAGAGATGAATGGTTGCTCTGCTTGTCCCTTCCCCGCTCTGTAGGGCCAGACAAAGTCTCCCTTTAGTCCCTAAGGACTGATTCTAAAATATCACACGAAGAAGCAACACTGAAGAGAGGATGGGCTGCTTTAGCAAGGATTGCCCATAACTGGGATTTCTCTCACCTGTGGAAATGATGAAGCAGTACCGGCAGCATGGGAATTCATACTTTCTTCTCACTAAGATTTCCTTTAGTAAAGGTGCCTTGTGATTTCAGGACTTTGATGAGGGTAACTTGTATTCCACTGATCTAATTTTTAAGTCCGACTAAGCCACTGTAGAACATAAGGTTGGAGGTGTCACTGGTAACCTCTGCTCTTCCCATCACATGAAATTATGGAGCATGAATTGAAATAACTTTGGTTCCTAGTTTCCATCCACATGTTTAATTCAGTATTTAAACAAAACCCATAGTAGCAGCCATACAACGTATGCTATAGCTGCTTCCAAGTTTTGGGAAGATTTCAGGTTTTTAAAGACGTAGTAAGAAGTGGTCTTAAAGCCACTTCTACATCTTGGGACTATTTTGATAGGGTATAACTGCTGCATGCCAGTTGCCAAAAGAAAATAAAAAATCCAGAAAAGAAATATAGAAACGTAGCATTCACAAAAAGAATTTCATCAAAAGTCAGGAAGCCATTAATTCAAGTCAAACTTGCTGCATGAGCCACTGTTTAAAACAAAACACTCACAGAAAATGTAGAACCACTAACAGGAAAGCAAATGGCTGCTGTTTCAGTAGGTGTACTGGAAAAATGTGTATGTATAGAGATTAAATAAAATAAATAAATAAATAGCTAAAGAAATTGTTACTTAAATGATTACTTTTCTGTTTTCAAATTTTCAAGGGGAAGGGAAAGTGGAATGAGTGTAATTTTGCTTGGAACAATAGCATTATTATTCTTCTCCAAAAGAACAAGCACAGCAAACAAACTACTGCTAGTATGCTTCTCTGTGCAACCATATATCGTGATGCAGCAACTAGGAAATAACTGGCCAGCTTTGGCTCACACCAGGGATGAATTTATAGGGCTGTGCCTACCCTGCAAGGGGAAAGCTCCACAGCTGTTTGTAGGAGGTTTGTAAGGATGACATGCTCAGGTGGTTTAAGTTCCATTTAAATGACGATGACTCAACACCCCGATTTAAAATATGCAGACACTGTTGCCGACTTGTTGGAGCAAGGCACCTGACAATGCAGTTTCCCTTTCAGAAACAGGTTCAGGTGCAGGTTCTGGTCAAGCATCTGCTGCTGATTTTTGAGTAAATCCTGATGCCTGGATTTGTGAGAGTATTTTCTGTTGCTGGGTGCTTGGGTTGCAAATATCCTGTAAAGGGCAGCTTCACTGTGGACAGGTTTGAAACAGACATGGTTTGTATATTCCAACAGTCCCTGCTAATAACCTGCTGTGTCAGCGTTTCTCAGGGGAGGATCTCAAAGCAACCAGTTCATTTCACAACCACCACCAGTGAGGCTCATTGACATGCATATATTTGTATTTACTAGATCTATTTGTATTTAATAATGTTTATTCATATTTTTCAGGCAGACCAAAAGAATTGCACAGATGTTTAATTTCTAAATAAACTGTTTGCTAACTGCAGATATTTTCGTGTCCAAGCTATCAATTTGAGACACTGTGGACATGATTTTCAGACAAGTTGAGTGCAAGTCTTCTTGTTAAGGAATGTGAATGTCAGCTGTACCATCAAACTGCTTTTGCTAATCTGATTAACCAAAACTATTTTCATAAATTAGGCACTGACCAGAGAGATGCTTCACAAAAAAAAGGTGCTTGCACAGGAGCAGTAAAGAGGGAATAGGACTAGCACTAAAACATCTACATTGCCTCCTTCTATTGGTCTTCTGAGTGACTGTGGTCATTTCACTTTTTGAGTCATTTCACTTTGTGATGATATTGTTTTCCCACCTGTGAAATGGAGATGCTGGTACTGACCTTGTGGGTAAAAAAATCTTTGAAACATATTGGAAAAGCAACAGTGACATTTAGGCAATATGAAGAGAAGCGATCTCTGTTTGCACCAGGCCTGGCATCACCAGTGCTGCAGCTAAGAGCTGGAGTATGAAATATCAAAAGTACATATATGGATAATATTAGCAGATATCATAAATGCCTTCAATTCACTAGGTCTTAAAAAAAAATCCCTCGAGCCCAGGCAAATTAATTTTTCTCCTTGTGAAATGTAAATCTTCCCCACACAGAGGCATGAGGTTTTTCCTGTCTATGCAAATATATTTGGGCAGCACCGGGTCCAGGGGACCTTACTGGATTGCAGGCTTACTCAGCTTGGGTAGTCCTTTTGCTGGAAGCAAGTGTTTATCATACAAGTTGCCACTAGACATAAACATCCGAAAGACCTTTGGTCCTGCGTTAGCACAAGTTAAAGCTCTAACCTAACCTGGCAATGCTGCTGTACAACAAAGACAAGCTGAAATAAATTCCCCACAGACACACAGAAAATGTGCTCCAGCTGTAATCCACCTCGTCTGCTTTCCATTCATGCCCTCAAACCCCATATTCCATGGTTTTAGACATCCATCATCCATTATCTGAAGAACAAATGAATTTACTGAAAAATTAAAACAAATTAATACAGCAGTTCACTGCTTTAGCAATGCTTCTCCTTTTTTCAGAAAGACTCCATTTGTGTGAAATCCTCTGCTCCTGATTCTCACTTAATTATAAAAAATTACAGCAAATTGAAAATTTTAAAATGACACCTTACCATCTTTAATCCCCATCAAGCATAAGTATAGGAATTTTTATTAACATAGGGAAAACAACCCTTCAAGACAGGTCTACTGCTAGAAATGAAGCTGAAATTACTCTGTCCCCAACAGCTTTTCTTGTTGGATTGAACCCCACCAATTAAAAGCTGTGTTTAAAATAATTTTTATTAGATTTGACCAATTGTTATCACATAGCTACATTTTTTCTTTAAATTTAGCTTTGAAAGTGAAAGAGTATCAGGAAAAAGATGCTGTTTTGATTCAAATGTAATTCTGGTAATTTTTTTCTCTTATGTTAAGTAAGTGCAGAAACATTTATTAGTCCACTTCTCAGAAGAAGGGACTAGGACATTTGCAGGGAGAAGGGGTTTTTTGACTTAGCTTGCTTTTTGTGCTTTTTTTTTAAATCAGAAAACAACTGGCAGATTGCACATTCAAAAATAAGCTTTTAAAAAAAACAACGGCGTTCCTGACAACTCCTCCAGCCCAGGAAGTACTAAAGAGAGAGCTCATTATTGCCCCAGCTGTGGCTGAGGAGCCAATTTGAAACAGCTGTACTAAAAGCCCTCCTGAAATTAGCAGCTGGGTACACCCCAGGGAGCTTTAGAAGGTTTGGAGCGCAGCTTTACAAGTGTCTCAAGACTGTAGGCTGTGGTTTGGGATCTTTTGTTACCCCCGAGGCCTGTCCTCAGTCTTCCAGGTAAGGAGCATAGTTTGTATCGTGCTGGGCACAGTAATGGGAGGAGATACGAACAGAGAACTTTCTGACCCATCTATGTGGGGTTACATTGAAATAAGTAGCAGTGTGCAGGTTTGAGTCCTATAAATCTTTTCAAAGTTCTGTTGCAATTCCTGAGGATGCTCTCTTTTGTGTCTTGGCTTAAGCTCTCAAGTTTTAGTAGCTTAAAACTCTTGTGCTGATTCTCTGTTGAGGTGTCTGTGAGTGAAGGCGGGCAACTGTGTGTACGAGCCAGCGAGACCGCTGCTGTGCTGCGGGGACCAACAAGCACGCCCACAATCAAATGGGGGGTGATGGTGTACAGATTATTTCTGCATTAAGTGCAATTAGGTTGATGTTTTATAAGTGGTCTAAGTCATATGAATGTAGACACTTTTCAATGGCTAAAAAAACTGGCACTTGACTTAAGTGATTAAGATCTCAACCATTGTGATTTGAAAGGGAAAGCTTTTTAGTGTGAAATGCTTAGTAGTGCTCTGACTTTATAGTACCTTATGTTATCTTGCTGTGCTTCTTGAACAGCCCCTTGTGGTCCTGGCATGAGGATAATGGGATTGTTCTAGGGAGCTGCTCAGGTTTGCTGCAGAGGTGATTAAAAACAGCTGAACAGCTGGAACATGCGTGTCCTGCTTTGCTGGTTTCGTAGGAGATGTACCTGTTTCCACAGCTGCATTTCCTTCGTGTGCCTGAAGTCATTAATGTGTAGTTAATTCTCCCAGAGCCTAAACGTCCATTGGCCACGGCAGCAAAGGCTCAGCCGGGGGGCTGCAGCAGGGGCTGGTGGGGACAGACAGGCAGCTCCCGCCTGTTGCACCAGGGAAGCGCTTGCAGGAGGGTCTGGGTGCTCCCCAGAGGAAACCTGCAAGTTTGCATCTGAAGATTTGAGGGTGAGGAGAATGCCTGAAGTCTTAAGGGAGGGCATAAAAGGGAGAAAACCCCAAATCAAAAGCAACTTGAATTTCCGGTGTATGACTCTTGCGCTGAGACAGCACACTGTGCTGGGAGATCGATCCAAAACTAAGCAGTGCCAGGATATTTCCACTGACGTGTTCAGTGGAGTGTGATAAGGCCTGTAGGAGAGGGAGCAAGCTGGTAATATTAGGAAGTGATCGCAACAATAGCAAAAAGAGCACAAATTCACTTCTCCTGCCTTTCACTGGTTAAATGAAAAAGATGGGATGTTAGGTGGATAAAGGGGGGGAGTACTTGATCTTTAGTTTTAACCTCCATGTGTTTTGTTTTTTTTTATTTTTCAAGTCTGATAAAAGACTCTGAAAAAAAGTGTGCCTGGGCACGACAGCTGTGTTTGACAATATAGTGTCCTCTATCCACTTATTTATGTATAAATACCTACATTTTATCTAAGAAGTATGTTCTCCTGAGCTTCCTCCTCCTCCCTTTTCCCACTAGGTTACATGACTGACACTTTTGCCATGACAAATCCATGAGTGTCTTAAAAATTTACCATGAAAACCCTGGAGCTTTAATTATTGTGCATTTACATAATTAGTGCAAATACATGCAATTACCATGTGTACCTACACAATTACCAGCTACAATGATGTACTAACAATCCTTATTAAACTTTAGTGGGGGAGGGATGCATTGATTGTATGCACAAGCAACATCTGCACTACGGTCTTTCTTTTTCTTGCACTTATTTGAAATAGCCGTGAGTGTTTGGGGGGGGGGTAATATGCTGAAAGCAGTGACATACAGAAAGTAGGTCAATAAGCTGTCCAAATTAGAGTTCCAGTGAGATGAAAATACAAGACATACTTCCAGCAATGTTTTCAGGATGCCATGGCTTCTGCAGTTAGTGCAACACTGACAATTCTTGATTAGCTATATCTTCCATCACATCTGTAGTTCACCTGAACAGAATTTCCAAATTTCTCTCGCATCTGCACTCTTCCTCCAGTTACAAGCGTGAGCATGACTGGAGTCCTCATGACATGCCCCTTGGCTGCTATGTCAAGCTGAATGTCTACTACTGGGGAAAAAGAGTGTTTCCAAATTACTTAATTATATTATTTATCTTAATTAATCTTTGAATTATGATGAGGGGAATTTCAGCTCGTGAATGCTTTTTCTTGCAAAACACATGCTTCCTTTATTATAGAAAGTATTTAACATAAATATTCCAAGCATTAGAAAGCCTGCTAATTCCATAGTTCTCTGGGCTCTTCTGTTCTCTAGGAATTTCAGTGGCCTTCTACTTTTCTTGGCTCGCATACAATAAAATACAGCAAATGATGCATTAGGGACCACACCTCTTCCTGTTGTGTTCAGTTTTGCACTTATTCTCCTATTCAGCTGTAAGGAATTTGTTGCCTGTGGTACTTTAGTGAGAGAGCCTTATTACGAAATTCTTCACTGCTCCTTCTGCCCCTAAGTAGTCCCCCAGAATAGGAAAGAAAATAATCTGCTGCTTCTTTTGTTTTGTTTCCTACACTTCATGGACCACGAATCAAGCCTTCCTGGCCTTTTGTGCCACTTGCACATGTGCCTCTGGAGAGTACAGCCACATGGAAGAGAGTTGGTTTTGTTTTGGTTTTTCACCTTTTCTTAGACAGCAGAAAACCATAGTGTTTGTTAGAGCAGTGAAAAATGGAGAGGCTAATTGTTGCCGCTAAATGCAATAAAGTAATATTTTGGGCTCTCAGGCATGTTTTGTGACCAATATGGCAGTTAGTGAATAAAATCCCATGCTCCAGAACGTTTATCTATGTAAACAACTTATGGTTATTTATTCATCTTTTATGATTTTTTTTTCTTTTTTTGAAATTGTATTAACCATCCTTTGTGGTACTAAATACAGTTGGTTAGGGAAAAAACAGATTATGCTGCATGCTGAGTTGGAGGACCCATTGAGAATCCAGTCCTAAGTGTGTTTAAGGCTACATTTTATTTAGCATGACTAGCTGTGTTACAAAGCATTAGTGTCCTGGCAAGCTCTGTCTGATAGGAAGCAGCTCTCACCGTCTTGAGAGTAACATCTTATTTTACTGTTGTTTGCTCTCCTTTCACATTGTCAGCCTAGCTAGTTTAGACTGAAATCTCTCACCCTCAGACCAGAGCTGAACCCAAGTTCTCCATTTGGTGCTGGTGTTTTTTGTCATCTCTGTCTCCTGACCGCAACACATAAAAACTGAAAACAAGGGGAAAAACAGAAGTCCAGCTTTGACTGTGACATTCATGTTCTAAGAGTGGTTTAATTCGTTGTTCTTTAAATCTCATTCACTTTCTCCATTAAAATTTAGTGAGGCTAAAAGAAGACCTGCTTCCTTGACAAAATCTGGCAGTAGGTAGTCAGATGATAAAAAGATGGAGTAGTATTTCCTCTGCCATCTGTGAAATGGGAATCCATAGCATGGACATCTCAGTTAACACACCGAGTACTCTCAAGGTAGCTACAGGCATGTCTGGGGTTACATAAGGTTATCTGATTGCTTTATATGAAGCAAATTAAAAACAAGGTCCTGATGGTTGTGGTCATTCAAAATCCTTGGGGGTTTTTTTGTTTTGGTTTTTTTTTGTTTGTTTGTTTTTTGTTGTTTTTTTTTTTGTTATGATGTTGTGCATTTCATGCTGGCCATCTTCCAGCTTTACTAGTTATATTCTGCTTGAATACATTCCCCTGAGTTTCAACTTGAATAAGGTTTTGTTTTCTTTTTCACTTTTCCTCCTGAAACTGTAATAGTGTAGTCTGAAAAGCATTTAATAACAACAGAAGGGACTACAGTCCGTATTTACCAATCTCAGTTGGGATGCCTAGAAATTATTTGCTTTAAGGGTGAGGTTTGGATGAGTCAAGTGACTTCAGCCCAGACAAAATTTTGATTTGAGATTTCTCAAAGTGGAGACGTGCTTGGTTCTTGAAACTGGACTTGGATTTGGCTCTAACAGGGCAGTGTCTTCATCTTCTTAAGAAGAGAAGCTTGCATGCTCAGGGGTACCTAATGTTTATATCCCCCCAAAAGCATCCTTTTGGCACTATATAAATAGCATGTTTACAATGCTCCATTTCCTCAGCTCACATATGTTAAGTTCCTTTTCAGCATGTTATACATGGCATGCCGTCTCTTCCTATCCTTTCCTTCCCTTGTTTTTTGTTTTTAAGCTGTAATTTTGCCTCTTGAAGGCATACATCCTGGTTGTCAGTGTTATCTTCCTATGTAATTTTTAATGGCTTTATTCTCTTTGTCAAACTAATCAACCCCCACCCCGTTCAATCCAGCATGGTGTGCATGTGAGAGCTGAGGACAGTGCTATAAACTGTAGCTCTTATCCTTCTCAGAGTATACACCATGCATAACTGAGGCATGGGTGGAAAGTCACCCAGCAGTCAGAGTGACTTGGGGCTTGTGTTTGCAAGACTGGAGGCTTGTTGAGGAGTGTCTGTGTTTCCTTACTGTGGCATCCCACAGAGCTCCTAGGTGGATTTTGGCCTTGGAGTACACAGAACAGTTTGCAGAATATTGGTGTAAGTAGCGGCCTGGTTCAGAAAGAATGACTGTAAAAAGGATGTGTCAATGTAGATTCCCATAAAAGACAAGATGTGTATCCTTAGTGACTAAAAAATATCTCATTGATACTCCTTGTCTTGACTGTCACACGGAAGCTCCTTTGGACGAATCCAGTCCCTCATTTGAGTCACAAATGACTTTGTGACTTAGGCAGTATGGGTTGAGGAGGACCAAAGCATGAAATTTAAGACAGTATGCAAATGTTTTCAGGCCTCAAAAGGAAAAGGGAAGAGAAAAAAGTCCAAACCTCCAGCTACTTCCCTCTTCATGTCTTGTAATTGTTTTCAATTTGTTTTTCTCAGTAAAACTGTTCACTTTTTCCTCTAGGACTCCAGTTGCATAACTGCAAATTTCCTTAATGTCTTTGCATAGTAATTTCATCTCTAATTTATGAATCCAAATAAACCCTGTTTTCTTTCCCATACTATTAACGAAAAGACAAACATGGACATAGTATCAGTTTCTCATGTGTGCGGTGTAATGTGTACAGCCTGACTGCAGCCTTACTGAAAGTTAATCTCACTTTCACACAGGTGTAATTTTACTGCATCCAGTAGTATTATTCCTGGCATCCTTTGCTGTTGCTATATCAGAAAAAGACTTGCTAAACTTCAACAAAACTACTGATCAGAGTAAGCATTTGCTTAAGCTAAGCCCGTGGGTCATGAGAGAAGAGCAGAGCAGACACTTGTGCTGATGGATGAATAGTTCCATGAGGGCTCAGAAGATTTCCAAGTGTGTGTACCTGGGGAGCATCAGCTGGTGTGGTGCCATGAGTGTGAGTGTTTCAAACAGCCACCAGAAAAGCAATGCTGATATCAGCCCGTTATGAAATTGGCAGTGATCCCAGGCAGTTTTTGTGTGTACTCTACACCTGCAGTCCATGTTGGGCTTACTTGAGCGAGCTCTTAACCTTAGGCAGCCTAGTTGCTAGTGGCTGCAGCACCCAATAGCCCAGTGTGGACTTGGGATCTAAGCATGCACTCCCTCCTTTGGCCTCTGTGGTCTGCACTAAATCCCATGCTCCAAAAAAAGCTGCATTGATAGCAGTTACCTGATAAAATTTGTATACACAAGTAACCTGGGTATGTCTAGACACAATGTCTACGTGCCATCTCAATCAATTCCATTTTCCAGGATGAATTATGATAGCAGCAAAACCTAATTTGAACTGCAGCTGAAGAGGGTTAGGGGGAGGTGATATTCTGGTTTACCATACAATCCTCCGGAGAAAAGAGTTCAGATCTGTCTTAGGTTATATAACAGAAATGAGGTTAGCAGATTTGGTCTAATCCCTCGTGGACAGGCCCACCACAGAGCATGGAATAACGCGGATAACTGTCTGTCTGCCTGCTTGCTGGCGGCTTTGCTACTGCAGCAGCAGAACGCTGCTAAGCCAGGATCCCAGATCAGGCACGGAGCTTGTGCATCCTCTGTTTCAAAAGCTGTTCCAAGAACTCTTAGTCTCAGAATTGCCGAGAACACGAAGAGCAGCTTGGTCTCTTAGAACAAACAAAAAGGGCCCAATCCTTTGTCATTTCGTGAATACTGTTTTTGCTTTGCTCTGACATTGCAACAGAGTTGGACAATTAGGCTGATCGGCCTAATTGAGGACTTTGTTTAGAGGAGTGTTCTTGGGGCAACACTGAATACCCTAAGCCAACCCTGCCATACATGTAAACTCCTAACTCCTCTTTTTTTCAGTCCAACTGACCAGTCTACCCTTTATGCCACAGCAGGCAATTGGCAGCGAATTGGAGCAGCTATAAAAGTTCTTTGTTCTTTGTAGTGGATTAGCCTGGTCCCTGGCTGAAAAAAAGCAAATCAACATGCATTAGTGGCACCTTTCTCAATTCACGAATCATATCAGCACAGGTCAGAGAAAACTAAGGCCCTCCTAATCCTCAGAGAATTAATTTAATTTACAGCAAACTGATAAATACACTAGATAAACTGACCGCTGCAGCCACTTTTGGGCAAAACTTCACGGGTGACCAACACATCCTATGGATGAAACAGGGAACATCTCCTGTGACTGTAGAGGTGAAGAGCTCTGTGTGGGCAGGTGTAGGGATCCGACACCACTTAACACATGCTGTCACTGCAATGCTGGCTGAGCTCGAATGACTGCAAGTGGCAAAGGCTGCTAGGGCTGCACATCCCCTGTGGACAGGTAGCACTTCCAACCCCTTTGGTGCATCTGAACAGTGTGTGGCAAACTCCAATTTAGTAGAGGCAGGTTCAGAGGGCACAATGGCACTTGCTAAGTCACTACAATGATTTCCTGCAAGACCTTTCTTCTCCTAGCCACGTACTGTATTGATCAGGTGACTTGGTTGCTGAAAGAAGACAGGGTGATGCAGCTGGTAAATCCTGCATGATGTACTCATGTGGAACACGGTCTGCAGGAAAACTACAAAAAGCTTGAAAAAGTAAATGTATGTTTACCAATTTGTTTTCAGCCTGGATGGTGGAAGTTGTGCTTAAATACAGTGGACAGGCCTTGTAACCTTGTAATTGTGCAGCAGCACCAAGATTTAATTTTCTAATCTTCTATTTCTGTAAGATGGTTTCAAGCAATAAAGCATCAAAACCTACTGCTTTAATTTTGCCCATATACAAGACAGAAGTTTTAACACTTTAAAAGGATATTAAATTTGATGCCTTAAACAGATATTAATTGCAAATGAATTCTTAAGGTATGATGCCCTGACTTCTGTGTGATTATCACGAGATTACTATATTGCTACTGTGACCTTTTTGGTTACCTAAAAGGCTGGGCTTTTTCTGTGCCTGTTTCAATCACAGACATCTAATGCTGTGCAGGAGTGAAATGGGCTGCACGGACTGGACAGTATCTGCTGTTTAAGTCTGTGGTCTACAGGTTACCATCACGGGGGCCGGGGGGCCTTGGAGAGGAGGGCAGCGCACCCTGACAGGGAGAGGCGAGGGGTCACTGCGGGAGCAAAGCCGAACTGGCTGGGAGCGCTCAGGTCCTGGCCCCCGAAGGCCCGGATCTTTGGCGAAAACATTCTCCTGACGGATCACAGGGCTCGTACGTGCAGCCAGGGCAGCGGGCCCTTAGGCCGCGGCCTGCCCCGCACCACGGCCGGCGGCCCGCTCTGCCCCGCACCGCCGCGGGGAGCTGCGGCCC
>VZTF01008975.1:241907-490839 GCA_013397755.1 Cnemophilus loriae | reverse complement strand
GGGAAGCTTGCCTGGGTGTAAATTCCTTGTGTCTGGGTTTTGAGAGCCAGTTGGGACCTGGGCCTCTCTTAGGCAGGAGGAAGGAGCAGCCCCCCTCCCTCTCTCTTCCCCTCCCTCCCCCCGGTGCATCTGTCCAGGAAGCCGCCGGGCGGAGGGGAGGGGGCGCGGGGGCAGAGGGCCGGGGGTGCCCTGCCCGACCCGGCCGGAGCTCGCCCGCCTTTGTGCGAGGGGAGCGGGGGAAGCGCTTCCAGGGGCGGCCGGCGGAGCTGCTCGCGGGGAGAGGGGGAATGGCAGCCAGTTAAAAGACACTTCAGGAATGTAAACATAAAAATAGGAGCCATCCAGCCACGCTCTTGTCCCCCCCACTCCCCCCCGCGGGGCTCGGGATAGCATTCTGGGCTGGCGCGGTAGCGGGGAAGGAGTACGGCAGCCTGAGACAGGGGGAGGAAGTTGTTACTATAATCGGGGTTTTAGACTGTAAACTTTGTTTTGCACGTGTAAAGTTTAATTTCGGTGCCGCCTCGGAGGCTGCGATGAGAGACACGGGGCGGCGCCTCGGGGGTGCCCCTCCGGGTGCAGCCCCCGGCACCGTCTGTGCTGAAGGTGGAACCTGCCCGGCCGCGGCAGCGGGACCCCCGCATCGCCGCTTTTGTCTGGGGTTGCCGGGGTCGCGCTCACCAGCCCCGGCAGCTGCACGAGCTGGTGCAAATTGTGGCTGTATCGTCAGTTTATCGAGACCGAAGCAAACTTAAGGCATAGCTCTGCTCTGTCGTCCGATCGTGCGCGGTGTGTATTTTTGTGCTTCAGTTAATAATCTGCAAACGGCTTAATGGCTCTGTAGTGCCAGAGGAATTGGTTTTCTCCATTTACTTCAGCAGGCCTGAGTGAAGCTGGTGTTCTGACTGCTTTTTTCAATGCATTGACACGAGAGAAGAGGATTTAACTTGGCAGCCTGAACAAATGCTCTATCAAAGGTTTCCTAAGAGACAGTAGGAGTGCTGGGGTGATGAATGACCTGGGGTAGTTTTAGGGTGCTACCTATGCAAGCTTTCTTTTAAATATGAAATGGCCATTTAGGGCTCTGAATAAAACTGTGTGCATCAGAAAGGTGACAGGCTTATAAAATTTAAAAGGGCAAAAGCCCATTAATGCTCTGGCAAAGCTTTGGCTCCCAGCTCTGGTTGAGTAGTTCCAACTGCCGTGAAGTGCCAAAGCTTTTAAGGAATCTTTAGCAACAGCTTCTCTTTAGCTATGGAACGGACCTTGGCCTTGCACACTGGAAGTTTAATGGTGCAGCCTCTCCTTTCCATGCAGGGGAGGAAAGGTGAGGGCAGCAGGCAGGTGTGAGGGCACTGGGGATAACCAAGGGGTGAAGCAAAATCAGGAGGGGAATTTAAAAAAAAAAAAGCTGTATGCTGGAATGTATGGCTAAAACGACTTACTGGTGGGAACCTGTTCCGGTTACAATACTGGGGCAGTAACATGCCACAGTGGGTAACTCAAAAATATTACTAGCACCAGCAAAAAAGTTTCACAAAGGAATATAGCAAAGCTAAACACCTTTGGGAGATGGATCCCTCTGGCGAACATAGTTGGTCTTGGATTCGGAGCTCCACTTCCTTCTCTTGACTGGAGAAAATGTACTATGGCATCAATCTTCTCTTGGCGGGGCCTGGTGCAGGTCTGTGAATGCCAGAAGACTCGCTCTGACCTTTTTCTGTTCCAAGCTGAGGATGTTGAAACACCAGCCATCAAACAAAAGAGACATTGAAAGCAAGATCTGCAATGGAGCACGTGTGACTTTGAGGCTAGCTGAGTGCATTTGGTGGCCGTTTTCCTCAGAGTTTGGGGTGGGGAGGAGGAGAAAGAAAAGGTCACTTATTTTTACAATGAGGATATGGAAAACCTGATGTGAAACCCCTTAAATATTCCACAGTCGAGTACTTTTTTCTTTTTTATCTTTTTAAGTGTTGTCTCAAAGTGCCTTGATTTCTGCTCTTTTTACATGTATATCTGTAATTGCTACATTACCAGAGGAGGATTATTTTTCCCCATGGGTGCAAGGAGGACCAGGAATTTTGCAGAATCTACTGCATTAAAAAAAAAAAAAAAGAAGCTTTTAAAAAAAAAAGTGGTTTTAGGATTATGTTTTAAAACAGGGAAGAATTTCCTGGGATCGAATTGACAGATTGTGATTTTTATCTACTCAAGATAACACTGCCTTGAAAGGTGGCTGATTTCAAGATTATTCTGTAAATTGTAATTTAAATTTACTTTGGGCTTTCTGAATTTAAAAAGAACGCCTTTGGGACCAGTTGATATAGGTATCTAACCTGCCAATTACATTCATGTCAACATGGACAGATGCTTTTATTGTTTGTGTTGTTTACAGTCACAATACCTTAAATAAACGTTGATCATGATTAGAAACAATAATTGAGTCTGTGGCAAAGGATCAATGAAAACTTTGTTTCAGGAAAGAAGTGAATTGCTGTGTACATGTACAGAGAATGTTTTGTGCTCTCTGAGATGAAATAAAGCTGCGATCTTAGTATGGCGTACAATTCTGTTTTTAGATTATTTTAACAAACGTACAAAAGACAATGAATCAGTTTCTGTAACATCTGAATGATTTCTCCTGTACAAGGAGTGGAAAGGCAAGGCTCCGCAGCATAGTTCCATTCATAACTTTTCTTGGAAGTTGCTTGCCCTTTGCCCCAGATCCCTTCCACTTTTATGGGCTCCAAAGGTTTCTGTTGGAAAAAAAAAAAGCCAAACCAGAACCAAACCAACACCCCAGACCCTCATGGATGGCAGTTACATCACTGATACTATAGTTCCAGGCAATGTTGGCTGGTTTTTAGCAACTTGGTATTTGTACTAGCAGCCTGGAAAGCCTGGTTTCCCTCCTGAAAAGGAAGAAAAATAGATCTGTGAAAGGAAGAAAGGTTGGAATTCCTTTTGCCTTCCCCAGTATTGTTGATAGGTTTCAGAACAACAGGGATCCAGCCTTTTTCCAGTCACACAGAAGATAATGTGACTCTGAGAAATGGAGGCAGTGGCTGGCCAGGAACTTGCGGTGCCTGCTGTGCTGCTCTAACAACGTGGGTGATCAAATGCTGCAGGAGGCGTGAGCTTGGGTTGTTACGGCTTTACCTGGGAAGCCTGTTTCTCATAAATAAGTAGGACTGCAGTTAATGCCTGTGGTAGCAAATTTGACCACTATGCAATTGGCTGATTTGTTCGCTCCTAGTTAGACCAATTTTTGTGAAATCCTATCCTCTATTACAGTAAAGCGGCGAGAATATTGCCGAAGAGTTTCAAGTTGGTTTATGCTTGTTCCTGTCAACTGCCTGTTGCGGGACAAGCAGCGCAAGCCCTCTTTATCCATTTAGGTATGTTTTATGGGAAAACACAGTAAACAACACATCAATATAGACCACCACAGATAGACCTCCTGCTCAGATATTGTATGTTTTACTTACACTCAATTCATGTCTTCGCTCAAAGTGTATGTAAGCCTTCCTGCTGATGACAAGTTGAGGCTGTCAGTGGTATTAGAAATAATTTCTGCTTTAAAATGGTGTCTTTGGCTTAAAAGGTTGTTTTGCCATATTGATTTCCTCCTCCCCCATTCTTACTATAAAGCAGAAAATTCTTACGTAGCAATTTTCAGTTCTTTATTTCCATTGGGTTTCACATGATCATTAACATTCAGCTTGGCTAATGTTAGAATATTTTAAAGAGAATATAGGCTGCTGGGGAAATGTCCAGGCAATGAGTTGTAATGGATCTCCACAGCTAGACTGTTGGAGGCAGTAGTGTATTATGAGAGTAGGAGATGGCCTTACACTTGTTACATGTTATTTTTGGTTCTAATAGTTTAAGATACACTGAAGTCTACATTGCTTGCAAAGATGAAGTTTCCTGGCTTCAGTACAGTGCCTCTGCCCTTCCCTTTATGGAGCAGGGCAGATTTCTGTGGGTATTAGGTATCCAGCAGAAAAAGCAAAGTTGTTCTTAGACAGACAAAATCACTTTCAGTCTAATTTCTCCTGTAAGTGTCAATAGAAATTAAGTTACTCCACAGGGAATGACTCATTCTTTAAAAGAACTTTCCCTTCTCAAGGCTCACATAGGTGATCACTCATTCTGGAATACCTGTAGTTTCCTTCAGTTGCTTATACATTTTAGTTCTGTAGCAGAGGACAGAGGAAGTAAATTTTACTCCTGTAGTGAATGGTGTAACAGCCAAGCAATCCTTTCCAGTGGTGATGGTTGATGCATTTTTAAATAAGGTTTAGGATCTACTGAAATCTCTCAGGTTGAAAAGAGACTTCTGTCCTTTACAGGGAGAATTCTATAGATCAAGCTGGTTTGTATTTTGTCTAGTGTAGTAATATTGGCGTAGTCACATACAACCTATCACGTTAACATTCGGTTAACATAAATGTGGGAAGCATATCCCCTGGTTGGTAATCCAGGGTTTGTTTTGACTCTGCAGCCCAGCTTTGACTTGATTCCCAAAGTGAAGCCGGAAGGCTCCTGGCTCAATACCAGGCAGGGGGAGGGAGGAAGAGAAATTGCTCAAAACCCATTGATATGCACAGTCCTACAAACCTGTGCAAATTTCATGAAAGTGTGAGTTTGTATTACCTCTGCTGCTCATTGTTAGTCTATATAAGAGGCTTCTTATTAATTTTTTGTTTGCTTGTTTGTCCTGGCTTATATGTCAGTGGATGGTGGAGACCTGATTTATAAGTCATGTCCTCATGCCAAGACATCCTCCTTCAGTCCTCTGAAACCTACCCAGGTGATCATCCAGCTGCCTGATCCATAGCCAGTTGTGTTACCCTCTCCCTGTAGGGCCATATGCCAGTTGTGAGCACAGAGGGACCGTGGTTGCTGTAAGCCTTTTTTATTTCCAGGGAAAAGCAGCACTGCTGTGGGCCTGACTTCAGAAAGGGGAACAACTCTAACATATAGATAATACATATGTGTTGTCAAAGATAGCATGAGAATGAAAGCCACAGAACTGATGCATCTGATAATGTCATGCAAAACCAGCATGGAAATTGTTTGTTGTCTTTATTTGGTTTTCTTCAAATCTTACTTGTTCTCATGCTCTCAACTCTCTACCTGGTAACTGTTAAACTCTTCTGGTGATTTAGTTTAGTAGTCAGCTTGGTCCAGATAGCATTCACTAGAGAATACTGACTGCTTAATCTAATGCACAAATGTGGGGAAACTGCCTTGCTCATATGGCAGCTCTTTGTGCTGTGAAATGCCATTTATCATCTTTGCTGATTAGGTAAAAACATATGTTTGAGGAGTAAGAGAAAAAGCAATACCTTGACAACAAGTTTGTGTTGTCTTTTGGATTCATGTAGTTTTTCCTTCCTTTGAGACTTCAGGGCTCCGATGACTGACTGACTGGCTGGCACAGTGAATGGTATCTGTCTTGGAGATTTCTAGATAGTCTCGTAACTAATCAGAAAGCATTATTTATTGGGACTGCAGGGACATAGATATATGACAGAATAGTAGAGGCTTCAGTTGGCCATTTAGTAGCAAAAACAGTCCTCTTGATGTGTATCTGCTTGTTTCTTGGCTACATTCCTGATTCCCTCTGAGAACAGTGGAGTCTTTTAGGCTGCTCTGAAATACACACCTCTGGATCTCCATCAGTAAATTCTGCAGTGCAGGTTTCTCTTCTCCTTGTATTTTTGAACACCCATTCCAAAAACAGATGAACTGATCTAATACTGGTTTATTGTGTAAATAAGAGCACCATGGGATGAGGGAGAAGTGCAGGACAGTGCTGAGGCTGACACTGCTGGGCAGTTGGTGCTTGAAAGGGTTTGAAATGGGGCTTCCCTGGAAATTTTCTGGTCTCACACTGACAAAGGGGGTTTCCCCAGTCTGCCTCACCAAAAGGAGAAATCATCATATGCTTGTAAGGTGTTTTTATGACTTTGATTTCGTGTGAAACTCAGACCCTTCCCCTGTGCTCTTCTCTTGGACATGACTGTTGTCCAACAGCTACCTGCTAGATAGGCATTGTCCAGCTCCAAGGTTACCATCTGCCTGTGGTTATTTTAGAGGTGTGAGAGTGTGATGTGTGAGGGGAGAAAACCCACCACAAGAGAGCTGAATGACAGGGAGGAGAGTATTGAGCCTTGAGTTGCAAAGACCTCCACTGCTCCAACTACAGCCACTTTCTTTAGGAAATGAGAGAAATTCATCAACCTGCTGTTCCACTGCGTCTGTGCCCGGTTTGAACAGCACTTCTGTTTGTGCAGCCGGAAGGTGGGATGCCCCTGTAGATAATGTGAAAATAAGAAATACCTTACATATCATTGCCTTCACATAAGCCTTAGTTTTCCTTAGTATTGCACACCTCTAAGATCTTGGCTATTGTAAATGACAAAAAGAAGCCTTATAAACTTGAAAATTTTCTTAGCAAATGCATTTGCTTAAAATGCATTGCAAAATACAAGTTCCTGCAGCTAGACTATTTCGACAATAAGCACTGTTACACTTCAATTTTAAAACTATTATGTATTCGTAGGTGAATGGGAGAGCCATTTGATTATCTCTCCCTGTCCTGCCAAACTGCGCCAACCCTAACCACCCCCTCCCCTCCCCAAAAAAAGGGGAGGAGGAAAAAAGCTTTAAAAAACAGATTCAGAGACTTCATTGACGCTGAATTCTTGGAAGAGCAGTTTGTTTATACATCTACCCACAGATGAAAGAGAGAAGAGTTTATTATCTTGCAGGGGAAAAGAAGAATGGTATGGTTGTCAGGCAGTCTACCCAGTCTCTTAGTGTCCTTCTTGTAAATTCTGTGTTTGTTTAATGCTTATAACTCTTTTCCCAGCATTGGGATCACAGAAGTTGATTTCTTTACAGCTTATGTTTAGGTCTCCCTTACAGCAACCCAAGGCTTTCCCCAAGCCTCTTTGGGTAAAGCTTCTCTTCTCCACTTAGCACAGGTTGATGCACTTTACATTTTATTAAACTTTTTAATTTTTAGACTGGAATGCTTGTTCTAAAGGATGTCAGGCCAGTGAACTGTCATCCTGTACATGCTCTTGTGATCCTCTGCATGCTCAGTTCACTGTCCTTTAGGTGCTTTACAAAACCATGAAACCTTACCTTTCTGTTTCACAGAAAATCAAGATGCTGAGTTGCAGTGGGCACTTATGTGCAGATGTGGATGGTAGTGCTGTGACTGAAAAGGCGAGTTCAACGTGTGTTGTGCTGTCAAGGCTGTTTCTCTACGAACTAGTGTTCAAATTGATCCCATTCACAAGTCCCTTTTTGATTCTGAGATGTCCACTCTGATATGTCTCACCTGGTGAGACTTAAAGCAGCTATCAGTCCTGCTTTTAGATGTTTGTTTCAGGAACTGTACTTGAGTCTTTGCTTGTTCTCTCAAGTGTGAGATTTCTCCGAAAATCTATGTCACTGTTTTAAAAAGTATTGGGTTGCAATCCAGCTGGAGTTTGATACCATTAGAGTTGGGAGCCTACTAGCTTTCCAAATGAATGCGTAGCTTTGGCTTTTGGCACTGTAATACTCTGACATCTCTCACATTAAAATCATAACAGTATTATGTAAGGAGAAGTTATTTTGGGTCACTAGCAGAGCCCTCTCAGACTTAGTTAAATCAGCCTTGCAAGTTAAAACACTTTGTCTCCCATCTTCTTCCTGCAGCTTTTTGGCAGTATAAATGTGTGGGTGCTGTGTCCTTTCCCAGTCACCTGCCCTCTGCTTTGCTCGGGCTGCATCGCTGGCTCTGAACCTGCTTCTGCCACAGCAGTTCATGTGGCTGTGGGGAGATCTCAGAGAGGAAGGGCTTGCTCAGCACTGGCTTTCAGCACCCAGTCCCAGCTGCTTTGAGGTGGGACTGGAAGGAAGGACAAACCGGGAGGCTCTGTGATCCTGCTGCTCCAGGCTCTGTGGCAGCAGGCGGACAGGAGTTGTGTGGGAAGCTGGGTACCCAGGAGGGCTTCAAACTCCACTAAACGAGGTCCCACCCCTGCAGCGGGCACTTGCTTGTTTATGTGTAACTCAGGAGTCAGTTTCATTTGCCCTTGTTATTCTTTAGCGAAGCACAAGTGAAACAGCAGCTGTTGGTGACCAGCAACAGACAGAGTACAGAATGAATCCAGGGGAATTTTTGCAATGTTTGTTAATAACACATACTTAAACCTGGCATTTAGCAAAGGTACAGTTTAGATATGAAAGATGCCATACTTGGACTTGTGTGAGCATTATAAACACTTCCTTTGGAGACCAATCCTTGCATTCTGAGTGATCCTTGGGTATGAATTACGCATAAAAGGATGGCCATTCGGAGCTTGTTTATACTTCAGAAGGAATCAGCAACAGGACAGAAGATAAATATTTTGAAACATTCACATGAAATTGCTGTGTCCTCGAAGTCTGGGAGCGCGGAGCTGCTGGACTCCCCTGCCGGTGGCACTGGCTGGAGCTGTGCAGGTTGGGAGAGTGGAGAGGTCCCCTGGGGCACAGAGCAGATGGTGCTCGGCGCTGCACAGGCTTGGGTGAGGCAGTGGTTCTTTCTGCAAAGGGCACTGCTGCGGATGGTTAGCGCTTCAGAGCTTTTTTGATTAAAATGGGTTCTGAAAATATTTGCAATCATTTTTATTCTACCTGTATTCATAGCAGATTGTTCTTTTGTAAAGTGACCAATTGAAACGCACCTGAGAGGTGTAGGGTGTGCAGGAAGAGAAGGACAAGGTGGAGGTGGCGGTGGTGGCTGGTGCTGGAGGGCTCAGAGTGGAGCTTTGAGGAACTGGCTGGGTGGAAATAAATGAGCACCTTAAATTCAGGATTGTGCTGCTAGTCTTATCCTTAAGCAAGGTTGTCTTATCCCCAAGTAAATAAAAAAAAAAGTACTGAAAATTTAGGATTTGTCTGTTGATGTTTCTTTTGTTAACTAATTGGTACTTGGAACATCTATTTTTGAGACTTTGGCATGTTTCCGCATAGCTACCCTAGAGCATAGCTGCTCCCACAGAGTGGTGGTTGGTACGCTGCATTTAAGGCAGTGTTTTGTAACCTTTGGATATCTGCCTTTAGCTCTCTGGTGGGCTGTGCTGGGTCCTTGCAAGCCCCATGCCACCGGAGTGGTACCCCCCAGACAGCTCCGTGTCTGTGTGCCCAGAGCTGGGAGCACCACGCATCTGCAGGTAAACACATTAACGAGCTGAAACGAGGATAAAGTGGATGACAGTCAGGCTGCTATTGTGTGGTGCCCAGGCTCTGCCATGGTGACTAAGGCGCTGTGATAGTTTCCTTATTGGCCACCATCTGTCTGCTCCTGGCTGGAGCTTCTTGGCTGGCACTCTGCCTTCGGAGAGGGACCAGCGCTGCCTCCGCGCAGCACCCGGGGCAGGGAGTCTGGGCTAGGGAAGGAGGGAGCCATGGATGCCCCCAGCAGGTTTCTGGTCATAGGTGTGTGATACACTTGTTTCACTTTGGAAAAAAAAAAAAATCCCCAAACTTCTGAGACAGCGTTTTCAGTGTATTCTTAAAGGTTTTGCATCCTAAATGCGTGTATAAATCATTCAATGCATGAACTTTTTTGCAACACCTTTTTTGAAAGAAAATCTTGTACCAATGCCTAATTTTAGAATTGTTTTGAAAATTTCAACGAAAGTTCACGTTTCTAGCACTTTTATGGTGTCATATGATTTGAAATTCAGATTTAAAACTTTGGATTTGGTCACCCAAAAAGAAACAGCATGTCACTGGCAAGTCTTACCTTTTTTTCTGAAATTGCAGCTGTGGCCCTCAGTATCTCTTTCTTAATAAAGAGAAATGTAAATCAAAAATACTTGTAATGTTGCCAGAATCTTACCATAGCAATATCCCAGCATATTAAATCATAAAATAAGGAAATAGTACATACCTCCTGCCATATGAAAAATAAAAATACATTTTAAAGTATATATTTGCTCTAGTCGTGCTCCTCAGTGTTCATGAATTTATACGTTATTTTGCTATAGAAACTGGCAGCCAACATTACCTGAAAACTGTTTATACAAGAAACGAAAGATTGGGGAGTCAAGCTCCCATTTTCACTGTTGCACCCAATTTAGGAATATTTTGTAGTAAATGAAAGGTGAACGCATGTGCACCAACCTCTCTTTGCTTTTCTTCATTGTTTAATAAGGCTAAACCCCCTAAAAGGAACACTGAAGAAGCAGGGATTCTTTGGCAGTTGATCTATTTGTGTTTTTAACGTAGAATATTTTTAGCCTGAGATGCAAAAATATGTACTTTTGTATTGAAAGAGACTGTTGTTTTCTTTTATTTTAAACCCTGGATGAGAAACAAGATGTCAGACCTATTATAATGCAGCCCAGTAATTAACATATGTTGGTCTGCCTCTGCCAAGGATTTCTTATGAGTAATGCAAGTTGCACAAGTAGAGGAGTCAGGTGGTTTGTCTGTGAAGAATCATACACATGCTTGAGTGATCAGATCCTAGAGACACCATCTGAGGACTGAATGTGGATCTGCGTTCGAATCTAAGAACAATTGTAGTTTAAATGACCTCTCAGCTGCGTTAAGTTTGGGGGAGGGGGGGAAGAAAACAACTTCTTCTTCCTCCGTCCCCCATTGCCAGTAAAACAGTCTCTTGTCCAGTACTAAGAAAATGGGGATAATGATTCATGGAGGAAGTTTACATTTAGTTTTTGGGTTTATGGGGGTTTTCTGTGTGGTGGTTGTGAGGGGTGATTTGTTTGATTTTGTTTGGGTTTTTGTTGCTTTTGTTTGCCCAATTTCTGAGTGACTGGAATGAGGGCTCTCAGGGGTGCTTTCAGAAACAAGGATCCTCTGACTCTGGCTTTCAGAGACACCTGTGCATTGCACTTACATCAGGTGAGTGGCAGGCAGCTGGATGCAACTTTTCCATTTGGGGGGACCTTTCACAGGAGACAAGTGAAGTGACTTAGTTAAACTAAAAGTCTTCTCAGTGATAAATTCTAAGGTATTTAATGCATATGTTGCATGTACTCTCTATACATATGTCATGTCCACCCAAATTGACACATTCTGCAGTTAAATATAGGAAGGGGGTCAGGGTGTAGAGTAAAAGCTGAAATATTAAAAAAAAATTTAAAAGTTTAAAAATACAGTTGAAGTCAGCTTTTTCATGGTGGATTTTTTTTTTCCTAATGAAGCATATATGACCAATTCTGACCTATTTTCCTAATAAATTTTACGGGAAAACAAATGGTATATTGTGGATTTAAATAACTAAAATATTCCTGAACTCTGAAATGTGCTACAATTAGTGTTCTTTCTACAAGGAGATTTTGTTTCTTAACCTGAAAGGAGACTGTTGCACACCAACTCACGGTTTAATGTGGGCTCAGAATTAGAGAGGGCATCTTCTGCACAGCTCTCTCAATGTGACCCCATCATCTTGGCTGAAGGGACTGGAGCATGGAGATGTAATAGGATCAATAAATAGCTGTATATATTGCAAGTATTAACAACTTACAAACACCAGAGGTTCTTTGGTAGTTTATCACCATAGTGTAAAACCATCATTTTTTTCTACTTAGAGTTGTGTTTAATTTGTAGTTTATATTTTGATGCTATCTGTTCAACTAGAAGTCAAGCTTGACCGTGACAGTGATGGCCTTCAGGCTACCTTTTGGTTGTAAATTCACAATTGTTTTTGCCTTGAGTGCTATTTTCAGGCTATGCAGTGTGGATAGTCTTGAATAAAAGAACTTCCAGTACAGGGAGTGGATTTTGGTGCTTAGACTAATGATTAGACTATGATTGCCAGCCTTAAAATATTCAGCCACTAGAATCCAGGCATAGCAAATATTTTTAAATAATAATAAACTTGAATTCTTTTGCAAAATCTGCCTTTAGTACCTGTTTAGGATTTATATTTTCAGGTTTCGTCTTGGCTTACAAGCACTAGAAACTCATTAAATGGACAGAGATGCTGTTATAATTGGTTCACTTAAGGAGCTGGAGCTTTAGAGTACACATGAAAGTACTATTAGGCTTAGCTCCAGGACTTGTTCCTTACTTTCTGCTGTGTTTTCATGCCATGTTAGGTGGTGGTGGGTCCAATTCACCTGCAGAGGTTGTTCGCCACCCTTTCTCAAAACAGGGTGGTGCAGTTGGTAGTCACGCGTACTAATACTGCTTGCCTGTTTTTCAAATCATTGAGCAACTTGTGGCTTCCAAAAAAAAAGTTAGGTAAGGACTGCAGTGGGTCAGAACTTCTGATTTGCAAAATTTTAATATCTAGAAAACACTGAGATCTCTAAAGTGAAATTTTTGGATGTAAAATTTTTTCCCCTTCCATTGTCGTTATTCTAAACTGGGCAGATTCAGCAGCTTTTGAGGAGATGCTGGAAAACCCAACTAATCTAAGTGGGAAATAGCTGGCTGAGAAAAATACATGGTGAGAAAGATGTAGCTGCATTTACTGCCATATCGACATTTTGGCCATAGAAAGTGAAATTGCTGAACTTGTGTTAATATTTATTCTGCATTCAAATACCTGTCGGAAGGCTTTGTGATCTATGGGTACTATTTTTATCTTCATTTACAAATCAGCAGGTGTTCACAGGCCTGTTGGACATCCATCCTTTTGAGGCATTTATGAGTAAACATTTCTGGCTGTCATAATTTTGGTTGGTCAAGTTCACATTAATTGCTGTACTCTGTGCAGTTGTTCTAACGTTTAAATACTGCCTGTGAGCAGGTTTGATTAAAATTACGTCTCTAGGTGCACACTAAATACCTTTGATACCTCACCTACAAACAACTGTAGAATTGTTGGTGAGAATGACAGCTGCAGGCAATAAACGAGGACAGTAATAGAAGTCTCAGTGGTGGAGAGAGCATCATAAATCATGAGGTGAGAGCAGCGTGTGTGCTGACAAATCGGTGAGCAGCTGCAAACAGCATTTTCCAGGTAAGAATTATTACACTCACTCCTGATAACTGCTCAGAAACCACCTCTTCCTTGTATGTGGGCGACTTTGCCCCTGCACAGGCACTCACAGCAGTGTAAGCTGTTGAGCTCTAGTATTTTGCCTGGGAATGGTGTTTTGTGTGGTGTAAGCTACATATTGTACATTGCACCTTGGTTTTCGTCCAAGGTGTATTCAAGTGTGAGTTTTCCCTTTCAGGGAGGAGAATCCCCATGCTTATTGCAGCAGATGAGTTATTTGATTTAGTTTCCTTAGAGACTTTGGAGAAGTGTTCTTGACGGGTGGAAAGGAGGAGATGTATTTGGCTGGTTTTAATAAGCTTGCTTTGTTAGCCCTTGCTGGGTGGAGTTTGGAGGAGGTGCATATGCCTCTTCAAAAAATAAATGAAGAAAAAAAAATAAAAGACCGGAATGATGCTGTTTAAGTAAGGGAGGTAATAATTCAGTCACATAGAAAGCAGTCTTGCTCTTCTACTATAAGAGAGATGAAAACTATTTTAATGAAATAATGATGGGAAACAGATGGCAAAGATCTAGCAACTGAAATATTTTTTGAAAACTAAAAAATAAGTGTCAAACACATGTCCTATAATGTAATTATTGCTAAAAGCATAACATGTCAGAATATGTTTTAAAATATTCAAATCTTTTTTTATGCGTAATTCAACCTTAATCTCTTGGGTTGTGGTTAATAGACTTTAATCTTGATAAATCAATGGCTTAGAAGTTTTGATGACCAGAAGTTACTGCCACTTTGCTTAGACAAGTGAATGTGACACCAGTGCCCTGCTCCAGAAAGGTACCACAGCTGGCAGATGTTCATAGCTTTAGTATGAAGTCTTGGAAGACTGCCCCTTTGAATTCATGTGCTCTCAGTTTGTTGTCCATGATGGGAGAAGTTGCTAACACACACGGGCATGTTGGGACTGCCGTGTGGGCAGGGCAGCCCCAGCCGTGGGTGCTGGGTGTTTGGCTCAGCTATGGGGCTCCCCTGGCTCTGGGCCTTGGGGAGCACAGCTCCAGAATGCAGCACACTGGGAATGCCAGGAGCCCTAGTAAGCACTGCCCCAGCACTGCTGCAGTGACCACAGCGCCTGGCAGTGGTGTCCTGTCCCCACCGGGACAATGACACTTGAGTATCTGCAAGGAGTTCTTACAGTTTTGCTGCGCTGTGCTTATGGTTAGAATGCACTTGTCTTTCTTTTGTACTTGAAACTGTTTACATAAATCATACAGCTAAACCATTAATTAGAAATGGTCCTCTGAACAGAATCAGATTAAATATGAATAGAATTAAATATGAGATAACTGTGTCCCAATTTACACCACACCCCTTCCCCCCTACTGGGCAGCAGGATTTGATCTCTGGATTGAGAGAGATTGGGAGAAGACTTTTGGGTTTTTGGAATGTTTTTAGTTTCTTTTTGTGTGGCTGTTTTTGTTGTTTGTTTGTTTGTTTTCTTGTTAAGATTCATTTTCAGCTGACTTAGCTATGACTGATACCATTGTCCATAGCTGCCTGGTTTCCGCATCAATGAAAGGAACACTGGGAACACCCCAGCTAAGCAGGTGGGAGGGCCAGGACCTCCCTTTGAGCTCATCTCAACAGGCTTCAGACTGTGACACTTTTCTCAGAGTGTCCAGGCACCGTGCAGTTTCCCCAAAGAACAAAGAGCATTTTTATACACCTCAGAATAGTGCAACAACCTGGTTTTCTAGAAATACTTTTTTTCTTCTATAGAATACTCTTCTGACATTGACAAGTGTACAAGAGAAGCTATTTTTCGGAGTTTTTATATTTAAGTAACATAGCCAGTGTGTTCAGACACCTTCATGTGCATTTTTCTCCCTCTAAGTCCCATTGAACTGAATACATCTTACCAGCCTCCCCTGGTTTAGTACTGAACTTGCTGATGGGTACCATTTATTGACTGGTGGCATGGTGACTTTTGGAAAATTAGCTGGAGAATGTGCAAGTGTGCAAGCTTTGGTGCTAGCGACACAGGACTTTGACAGTGGTGTCCCTGGCATGGCCACATTCCTTCCCTTTCCCCCATCCTCTCTGCCAGCAGGAATGACACAGGGGAAGATGTGTAGGGGTGCTGGGACCCATCTGTGCCTCTTTTCACTGTCTCTCAAAGGAATAGATAAATTGTGTCCTGGAGGTGGTGCTGACTGTGTGCCACTAACACAGGGCTGATGAGCATCAGGAAAGGTAGGGTGGCATGGAAGCAAGGGGCCATCGCTGCGCCATGGTGGGTGGCTCCTATATGGGTCAGCATCTTTTATAGCTTTCCTCATTCACTTCTCCTGGCCAGGAGTAAATGATGCCATTAATACTGAGGGGAGCTGTACCATGATGCCCAGTGTGGACATGCTGCTCTGTGAGAAAGATGGACCTCCTTCCATCCTGTGGTTTTGTGCTGTCAGGACGACTTAAGCCTCTCTGTTCCCTGCTGCATCTTATTCCCATCCTTATGCTGTGTTAGCATAATGAATCAGACTGCTGAACTGATGAGGATGAAAACAAAAAAAACCCTTTTGTGTTTCTTATACATTTTTTCCCTAGTCTGCTTCCCTGTGTGGCTGCACCAATCACCCGTGAGCAGCACAAGGGCAGCAGCAGAGGATTCGGAAGCAGAGTTATGTGGCAGGCGTGGAGACAGGAAAGATTTCTTTAACTGGCCCTCCTGCCTAGGAAAATAAGACAGATCCACAGCCTCACAATTAGCAGAAAAATAATAAACCCAGCTTGTAAATAGATTGGATCAAGTGATTAAAACCACAATATTTTGATTTGCATAAACTTGTTTTCCTATTAGTACAAGAGCATCTGTTGCTGGGGGCAGGTAGATTCTCACTAAATTAAAACCTAAATTGTACGTAACCTTCCCTACATTGGGCATCACTTGTCGTCTGTTAGAGCAGCCCCTGGAACTAGTCAGGAGTCCTGAAAACAAGAATCAAACAAAGGGGACTTAGTTCTGCGGGACCATGCCCATTCACTGCTCCAGCAGGTTCCTGCCTAAGGCCCTTCATCCATTGTATGATCTCGGGAGGCTGGAGGCCTCTGCCATCTCCAGCAACGTGATCTGGAGAAGTGAAAAGATGCTGGAAGGGCTCAGTCTCCAGCTGGTCTATGGTTGAGGGTGCTGGGGAAGCATGGCAGGGCCAGGGCTACTCATCACAGAGAGCAGTCCCCCTCAAGCCTTGTTCCTCCCCATGCTGGCTGATGCTGTCCCAGGAATGGGCTGGGTAGTTTGGGATTGCTGGAGAACCTGAGCCTTTTAAAACTCCCTTGTATGTCCTGTGAGGTGTGAGGTGGTGTGTGAACTGCCACTGAAACCAGCTGTGCTACATCCTGCTGGTTAGTTCTTCCATTTCGGACCAAGTACCCCCAGCTCTGAGGCTTCTGTTTTGGAGAAGGTGACTCTGGTTTCCACAGACTAAAAGCCCTAATGCAGATCTTGGAAGACACTTCTTGTTTTTTCCTTTGAACAACCTGTGCTTCAACTGAAATGGATTATTTCCTTTTCTGTCACACCAGGTCATGGGAACTTTACACTGTACAGTCAGGGAGGAGGTATCACGGAGCTTGAAGCCAATCCTCCCCTGTGGTTGGTGTGGCTATAGGATACTTCTATCACACCTATCCCTGGCAGAAAAGGCAGCTGTGTTTTGTCACAAAGTGTGCAGTACGATCAAAAGCTAAAACCTGGAAGGGAGAGCCAGGCTCCAGTTTGCAGCCCTAAAGTATTCCTGCTAGCATCTGCTCTTCCCACCCTTCCTGGAGGGAGCCAGTAGCTGGTGGGCGACCTCCTGTTGGTGCCCGCGCGGGGCGGGCGGTCCAGCGCAGGCGGCTCCTTTCCGGGAGCTGTGGCCTCCGCCGAGGCCAGCTGGCAGCAGCCCCTGGCTCTGTGCCTCTCCTGCTCCCTGCTCAATTTTTGCAGCTTTAGAGCCTCGTTTGGGGGCTGAAGTGCTGCAGAAGAAGCTGTGCTAAAAGGGTGCCTTTTTGCATGGTGTGCAATCCTGCTGCGGTGGGAGCCCTGATTTGTGGCTGGAGCTCCTGGGCACCATGATAATAAAAATAACCCTTATTATTAAACTAAGCATGCTGTCTAAATGCTAGTTGTTTTTAAATTATTTTTTGTTATGTTTCCTAAAGACCATGGCACGCTGTGTTTCTTTGATCTGTATTTTTAGAGATGTTCTGTTGCTCCGAGCGCGGGGGCTGGAGCTCACAGATCAGACCGCAAGTGGCCGTATCCCCTTGGGAGTGTGGAATAAGTCACTCTGGCTGGCTCGTGGGTGTAGATGAGTTACATCTGTGGGGTGCCTCATGCTCCATGGAATTAAATGTTCTCTCTGATTATTTTGCATGAGTTAGTTATTAAGGGATGTTGTCACTCTTCATGCCATACACAAATGAAGTGCCAGAGCCCCCGTTGAAGAGAAATGCATAAACCAGTCATCTTCAGGTATTGGAGAAAATTTCCCCGAATAACAAGCAAGTGAGAAGCTTAAACTGGCCAGTATTTGTGTGCATTAACTGAGGGCACTCTAAGCCATCTCAGTGAAGTATTCTACTGGACCATTCATAATACCTGAGGTTAACAAGTACATACATACACAGGTGACCTTGGTCTAGACTTTGTCCTGATGTTGTGAACAGATTTTGAGTAGATTGCCGTTTGGGGTACCACACAGCAAAAAGATTTTGATGAAGAAAATCATGTTCAAATTAGAATAGAGCTGATAGCTTCATACACAGATGTTTTGTGCATCAACCTTTATTGTAAAATAGCTTTTAATAGCCCCATTTAATTTTGAATTTTTTTTTTTTAAATCAAACTTCTTCTCAGACCTCAGGAAAAAAATAAGATGACTTATGGTTGAAAACAGAAATTGTCAATACCTTCATGTCTCACTTTCATTTTTCTTTCCAAATTTTGTTTTTATAAAAAATAGAATTCTTGAAAGATGCTGATTTTTCTTAAGGTGACTGATAAATTAAAATGCCTGAAACAGGTCCCTATTCCAGTGCATGCTTTCTGAAAATTTGGTATTTTCAAATAACATGAAGTGAGACTTCCAAACATCTCCAAATTCTTTGAAGTTTTTCAAGTTTATAGACTATTTCTAGAAATCAAGTGGCACAGATTCACTTTTGCAGGGGTTTTGGTTTTTCTTTTTGTGATTGGTTCTTTTAATTATATTCCAAACAAATTACCATAGTGAAATCTTTCTGTGTGTCAAGATATCAAGAATAACGTAGTGTAAGCCTCTTTCATTAATATTCATTGTGATATTTCATAACTGTATCTGTTGAGCAGCACTGATTGAATTTAGAGAAATTGCATTGTTTAAAATCCTTTTCATTAATATATTAAACTCTCATAGCATATTATTGAAATCAGTTTGTACACAGACATTTGATTTTGCATCTCTAGCCTTACCCAAGTAAGAGACTCTTTGCATCCATTAATGTCACGTTAGGGAAATTTGCACTCGAATTTGATGGGATGCTGTGTTCTGGTAGCTGTAAGAACTGTACAGGTTTCTGAAATTATTGGTGAGACTTACGTGTATTACAAATTAATAAAAAGTTATAGAAGATACTATTTATACTGAAGTACAAAATAGATACTGAATTTTCTTTTAAAGGGAAAATGGTTTGGGGGATTTTGACTGTTAATGAATCACTCTGCCAGGCTTTGTGGTTTTAAAGCAAAAATGCATGCACTTGAAAGCATTTAAATTTTTTTCTGTCCTATTTCACTATCAAAGACTCTACACAAACAGAGGAAACAGGCAGATGAGCTGGTCTATGGGAGGAAATAGTTAAAAGCAGCGAAGCCTAAGTGCTATCAAACACATAAACAAACCTCTAAAAGTAACGTTCATATGAACATCAACAACTTACTGGTTTTAAATATTTCTTGTGACTGATGCCAAAGAAGGAAGAGGCGAGTATGCTGTTTAAACTGATTGAGGCTTGTTGCAATACTGGAAATTCAGCTGCATGCAGCAATTTTTTTTCTTTCTTTTTTTTTTTTTTTTCTTTTTCCCATCTGTATGCTATGAGTTTATAGGGAAGGTGAAGAGCAGGCTGAGCCCTGCTTCCTGGGAACCAAGAAGGGAATGCTGCTGCTCATACTCATAGAACTTCTTTTGTATCTTTCCAAATTTTAATCATTGTGAATAAAACCTAGATTAAACTAGTAAAAGTTCTAGGATTTTGTTTAGATTTTTTTGTTTTTAATCCTGAAGCTTTTTATATGCCCCTGCCTGTAGAGCTCACAAGTTTATCTGTGTGCACACCACTGAGATCACATGAGCTGCCTCATTACTAACTCCCATGGAACTCCAATGTAAGTTTTTGTAGGAAGAGAGCAAAATGGGTTTATGGGATCCCTTTAGTAGCCGCTCAAGTTAATCTGCATGAGGTTTCAGAATATGTAGAGTTGAATATTCAAGTTTCAGTTTAGTTCTTTGACGGTGTTTTTGCAGAACACTAACCACTTAAAAGCAGTTTGGGGTTTTAGGTTTTGGATTTCCCCGTTGTTCCTCCTCTGTTAGCAAGCCAGGCAATGCAGGATAGGGATAATGCATGACATTGAGAAAGCAGCTTCTTTGACCCCAGCCACTCAAGAACCAGGTGATGTACTGAGCACAGGGGAGGAAAATTAAAGTCACAATCCTGTAAATATTTATATACATAGTTAAGGTTAGACATAAAAATGGTTTTTTAAACTTAGTCGAACTCCTTGCACATAAAGTTAAGAATGTATGTAAATATTTGTAGTCTGGAACCTATTTCAGGTTTTTAAAATATTCAAAGTCCTTTCAAAAATACTTTTTTTTTTTTTTTTTAATACTGCAAGGCCTTATGCTGCAGTATTAAAGATGTGTTCAGAGAATGCAAACCCAGCCTCATGGGTAACTCCTTCCGGCAGCAGCAGGCAAGGTAACAGCTCACCAACCTGTGGGATGCTTTTGTCTTCATGTTCAGGCTCTCTCTGGCAAGAGTTAAGTGCTCAGTTAGAGGGCAGGAGGCTTGGCTTTGGGTCACTGAACTCCAAGCTGTGGTTGTCTGATTCAGCTAATTCTTCCCCTCCAAACTTCTAAAGTAATTTTGAACAGATTGTTTAGACTTCGAGTGCCTGCGTGTCCCAGTAATAAAACAGGATTAATTATGCAATTTTCCATCTCTTGCCTGGACTTCCCTAGCTGGTGTGCAGAAGCTACTTTTACAGTGCTACTGTAAGAAATAATTTGCGAGGTCCGTGGTAGTACAGATGTGCAGCTACCTGGAACTGAGAAGTATTTCATTTTCATAGGCTCTCGAAAGCTTCGCATATATCAGTCTTTGTCTCGAGAGCTGTGTTTTTTACTTATTTTATTAGCTGCTGGTGTGAAGGAAGTGATGTTATCCTAGCATCCTCTTGTCTTCATTTGGCCTTCAGTGTTTTTCTGTGTGTGTGTGTATACGTATATATTTTATTAGTAGTGAGTGACTGCATGTGCAAGCCAGCCATGTGCTGATGTTGCACTGATTCCAGCTCTCACCCACCCGCCCACTCTCCTTCCTTCCTTCCTTGGAGAGCTGGCAAACAAATTACAGCCTCAACGTGTGTGCTGCTCAGGCAACGGCCCGCTGGGGAAATGCATGGGGGAGAACATTTGGATGCCAGATCAGTGTCTCATTAGGCATTTCTTAGTGTATTTTACAAGTCTGCAGACAAACAGTAGTTAAGACTCAGATGGAGAAAAATTTATATGCTCCCTGCAGGAAAGGGGGGAGGCTGGGGAGTCTGCTGGGGATTGCAGGGCAGTTGCTGCTGCACCCAGGCAAGTCCCACGTGGCCGTGCAAAGATTCAGTAATGTGCCCTAAAAGCTGATGGGTGGGAGGGGATTGGTGGCCCTCCTGATGACAGGTTTCAGAAAGTCAGGTTAATTCATTGCTTTCTGCTTTGAGATAAGGTTCAACAGATCCTGCACAAAATGTTGGGGTACATGTGTGGTACAAGTGTGAAACTGGGCTGAATCCAGCCCAAACCTGCTCAATGAATGGTAATTTGCAAAGTCATGTGGCTGAATCAGATGACTTCAAATGTGTTTTTAAGTGAGGGTTAAAGGAAACATTAAGCTTATGTTTCCTTGTTGCTGTCATTGCTGTTTTACCGTATTAGAGTCTTAATGGTAATGTTTTCCTTTCTTTTTAACAAACAAGATGACCTTGGCAGTTAATGACCTGCTTACAGTCTTTGGCATGGCTCTGCCGGGGAGGGGGCATTCGTCATATTTATTCAGTAATTTCACGTTACAGAAGATGCTCGACGCTGGCTGTGAGGAGGCAGTGAGTGAAGCAGTATAAAGGGGACGTCACATCTAGGAGAAGGAGGAGGGGAGCCCCATTTCAGCGGAGGGGTTCCACCCTCAGTAGGGATGCAGAAGGATCCAGGCTGCAGAAAACAGGATGCAGAAGCTGGGGGTGTGGGCTGATGTGGGGTGGGCCTGCATGTGGACAGCAATAGCCCAGCTGCCTGGCGCTGTGGAGGCAGGGAAGAGCAGCTGGTCCCTCCGCAGCACGCTCGGGTGCGTTTTGCCGGGCAGCTGGGAGGTGAATGGCTTCGCTTCAGCAGAGGAGAACTTGTCCCTCAGCACCTGCGTGACTGGGCTGCGCAGACCCCGGCACAGCAACAGGGGCCTGATGGTGGGGAGGGCACGTGGGCCAGCAGCCCTGCTGCTGCCTCATCTGCCCTTCAGCAGAGAAATGGTTAAGTGGGGCTGTACGTCATCGATATATTAAAAAAAGCCGTAAATAGATGGTACCTGGCCTTCTTGACCCACGTCACACTTACTGGCTGGAGAAATGTTTGGTCTCCACATACTCGGTGTCATGCTCTGCCCCTGTGTATTGCAGCTGCAGTGCTGTAGTTGGAAACTTAATGAATAGAACTAAAGCTTAAAACTCTTGGGTCTAAGTTTTGTGATGTTGGGTTTTTTTGTGAGGAGAGAGGGATAAAAAGTTGTCTTTTTCTTTGTTTGTTTTTAAACCTAGATTAACTATAGAAAGAAGTGTTACATGTGAACTGCTGTGCTGGTAAGAGTAAACTGGTGCTTTGGAAAGAATTTCTGACTTTAGAGCAAATAATCTGCTTTTTAAGTTGCTCTGTTGTTTTTTCCTTGGCTTTAGCTGTGAGGGAGGCCTGGGTGGTGAAGGGCTTCTGTTGTGGGTGCTGCAGCCACTGAAGGGACAGTGGGGAGGCTTGCCACCACGTGAGCAGTAATTTTATTTATGTTGGTCTCCTTTCAAACTGTCACAGTAAATCTATTTTCCTTGTCATTTCGTAAATCATTATATAGGATCAGGCCTTTTAGCAGCATTTAAGAATTCTGCAGTCATTTTAAGGACTCTCTCCCTCTCTGGCTCAGCCAAGCGATTCCTATTCTTGCTGGTATTCCTCGCTATTTAAATAATGCCGGGCCTGATTAGGAGGAAATGGTCTCTGGAAGGCAACCGACATTTTCAAAAGCACTGTTCCACAAAGGAGACTTTGAACTGTGCTAAGCCTTTAAAAGTTAAATAATATTTTGAATGTTAGGGTTCTAATGTTTTCCTATTGTCATGGGAGACTTGGATTGAGTCCCAGGATTGTGGTTAACTTTGCCTCCAAGCTCAGGCCTTATTTATTACCACTGAGGAGATGAACTTAAGCTACTTCACCTCTTTTTTTTCCTTTCTTTTTTTTTTTTTTTGTGTGTTAACTCTTAAAATTGAGACATCTTTTTAAATTTTTTTATTATATTTATTTTAAAAAGAGCTTTAAGTTTGCTTATTTTTTTAATGGAGGCACGAGGAAGATGAGCCATCTGCTGGGGGTGCCAGGGGCTGTGGCAGGGCTGCTGGTGCCCTGGGCACCCCATGTCCCTCTGAACCGTGCGGAGGGGCTGTGAGGCTCCCTGCAGCACCTCTGGAATGAAGGCGGTGGAGGCAATTAAAACAGTCACGAGGAAGGATTCTGAGGCGAGAGAGCCATGCGAGGCACGGGCAGCAGGAGCCGGGCACTGGCCGGGCTGGGGCCGGGCGCTGCGGCTGTGGGGAGGTGGTAGGGCGGCCGTGCTGCGGGGCTCGGGTGCTTCAGCCCCCCGGCTGCGAGCCGCCCTGTGTTCCCCTCGTGAAGTGAAACAGCGGAAAGGCCCCTTCCGACCCGAACCATTCCGCTCTTCTGTGAAGCCTCGGCAAGGGCGGCCGAGGGGCCTCCGACGGGATGCAGCTCAGGTTTGTGGCTCTCACAAATGAGTTCGTACAGCAGCCTACTGGAGCCACAGTTTAAGGAGTGGTTTTGATGGAACAAGATTGTTTTAGGAAATCAAGTTAATACTTTAAGGACATTTATGCATTTACTAAGCCCTCAGAAAGCTGCATGAACTATGATAATAAAATGCGCCATGCGGGTCAAATCATGGCCTTCATTGTTAGGCATGGGTTTTTCCTGTCGTCATTCTCCCCTGGGGATTTATTTGGCATGAGGTATAATTTATTTGGCATCACGTAATCTGTGCACGGTAGTCATGAACCTTTGCTTTGAGGACGCGGAGTTCAGCGCTGCCGTTGGTCGGTGCAGTCTCCCAGGGCCCATCTTCCATTACTGTGTACTTCCTGCCCATTCCCAGGAGCCTAATTATTAATATAATAATACGTAATAATGGCTTATCAGAACAGATTATGTTAGTGTAACTTGCTTTTACCATAAGTCAGTGTACGTTAAAAGCATTTGTTGGTTTAAGTTGAAAGCTGGGTATGTTTTTCTGCTGAGTAAATGTTCTTTTCCAGCTTCCAAAAGGAAAGAAATCCATTTATATTTAGCAATGTTCAGTGTCTGCTAAAAGCAAAAGAATGGTGGTTTTGTAGTTGCATATTTTGGCCCAGGTGAAAAATGTAATAAATGAAGCACAAGGCAGAGGAAAGGGAAGAACCTAATCAGATACTAAAGAGACTTCATGAATATTAAGCATTTTCCACTTAAGCAGTCTTTTTAATGATCTGAAACATTAATAGCAGTATGACTGCCTGCATCTACACCAGCTGTATAAGAGAGATAAAAGTCCCAGTTTAACCTGATTTTTATCAGCTTACTCATGCTAGTGTTCAACCTACAGGAGCCGTCGCTTTGCATCGTGAAAAACAGCTTTCTAACAACAGGACTGGCTGTATGCACAAATAAACAGTGTAAGTTTGGTTCTTGATCTAAGAAATAATGGAGTAACTGATGGTAGTTTAAATACTTCAGGGTTTTTGTTCTCTTCCCCCCTCCAAGGTATTCAACCTTAGTACTTAGAGTTGTTCTTAGTGATTCAAGAATAAACCTGTAAATGCATGCTGACTATTTTTTGGTAACTAATTATAAGAACTGTTTGTTCCTTCCCAAGTGAATGAATTCCCTATTAGTTTCCTGCATTCAGTTTGTTACACGTATTACAAAATGATTGCAATGTTTTGAGGTTTTCTTAACATGTGTGTTTAAATGTAAGCTGTTCCAGTAAAGTAAAAAGGTTTGGTGTGACCGTCGTCTAAACTGTCTGTGGATATTTAAACCTGTGCTCATTGCAGTCAGGAAGATACTTGGAAAGTTCTGCTTTCTCAAACCAATTCTATCTTCCTGAGTGGTTTGCTTCTTCTTTTGGGTACCCCAGAAGGTAATGCTAAGAAACTATCTGCTGCACTTGATGCCAGATAGAAGTATGGGTGAAAGTTTTATGCATATGTAAGTGGATAATTAGGTAGCACTTAAAAAAAAACAAACCAAAAGCTAAACAACAAAAAACCCAACGCACACTGAATCTCCTGCTTTGGGCTTGTCTGTTCGATTTCCTGCTCTGAAGGGCTGGTCTACTCTGCCCCTTCCTCCGACATTTCAGCTTCTGTCTGGGAGCTGCTGAACTGTTTGTACTGAAATGAACAAGGACCCATTTCATTTGCCCTTGGCTTTGCAGGCTGTGATCAGTAAGGTGTTAATCACAGCCAAACTGTCCCTCCGGCAGGTGTCAGGTGGGCAGTGTGGAGCATGGCTCTCTGCCTAAACTTGTGAATCTGAGCACAGTTAAGACTGGGATCCGTTTTAGGTGATCCCATAATTAATGCAGGCAATGCTTATGTCCAGATACGTTTGCTCTTTGCTTGGGGAGCAGAGCCTGGGAGAAGGATGCAGGCTGACTTTCTCACGGATAAATACGTTGCATGTCCCTTAAAGAGTCGACTGCAAGAAAACAAGAAAGAAAACTGGAGCAGCATTTCCTACCACTTATTTGTGTAAGGTCTGGGTTGCATTACACGTCTGGAAGCAGCTTGCTACTCTGTGCATTTGCTAGTGATTAGCTTTTTTTTCTGTAGTGCTTCTAATTTGAGATCTTGCTATGGAGTTAGGGAGGAGTTTCTATAGAAGCAGATACAGTACTTTCTTTTGTAGCAGGTTTTTTAAAGCACTCGTATTGATCCATTTGAAGGTCTATCTCCTCTAATAACTCAAATTCATTTCTCACAAAACTCACCATCACTGAATTGCTGTTGTCAAGTTAAAAAAGGTAAATGTGAAAGGATCTCATTCTACTTCGGCAGCAGTTCTTGTTTGTTCCATGTGATGTATTTCTCTTGTCACTATGCTGCAGACCTTGTCTATCCAAGGAAGTGAGTAAACCACTGTTAATACAAGTGCTTAAAAATATTTTGTTCATGACCTTTGGAAAAGTTGAATTTAAGAGAGTAAAAATAGAGAAGGAAAACTGTGTTTCTCTCTCGCTTACCCCCTCCCCCCCTTCCCCAGAGATATGGAACCTTGAAACTATGACAGCATTTATGTGTTCTCTTTCAGACCTAAAAAGTGACAGGAAGCATTCTCTGGTAGGTGTTGTAGCCAGGCTTGTAAAAAAAAAAAACCAAAAAACCAACAAAAAACCATAGTAACTTTGGGGACTGCTGGAAATGAATGCTGGATATTTCACAGAGATCCTTTCCTAACTGATGCTGGAAATTTCAAGTTATGTATATATTTAAAATATTTGATCATGATTGAAAAAAGCCCCTATAAGCTTGATTTCTTGCCTTCCATATTTTTAGTATCTGTGATTGTTAATTGTTTAAGTGAAGAAAGCTTTCTAGGATGACAAGGACAGACTAAAGTGGGCTGTTTGATGCAAAGAAAATATGTTCTCTTTATGGTACCTGTGGAAACAATTTCAGTCTGTATGGAAATATCTTGAAAGTTATCTCTACTTACCCCCCTGCCCGCCACTGCCCTGGGGAATGTTTATTGAGTGTCAAGAGCAGGGATTTAGAAGACTTTGAGAAAACTGCTTTTTTTGGGAGCTGATGACATCATGTGTCTGTTTGTAGCTTTCTTGGGCAAATCAGTGAATATTAGTGCTGCACTGTTTATCACCCTGTAATGTGTAAGCCCTTTTAGTTATGGACCAATAACTCATGGGTTACACAGTGGTGTCTGAGTGATTTGGAGCTCTCCTGGAGGGAGAATGGAGTGGCATGAGGCTATGGTAACCATCTTTCGCCCTAGCATTTTGTGCATCAGCTGTGTAGCATTTTTAGTTATTGCTAAAATTTGTGGTAGGAAGCTGCCTGAAATGAAATGTGAGGAACTCTGTATAATAATAAAATCAATTGGACTGTTTCCCCAGTAATTCTGGAGACTGATGCATCATTAATGTTGGTAATACAGTAGCTGTCAGATCACAAACTTCTCAATAAATGTGCAGCTGGCAGGCTTTGATGGAAATTGGAGGCAACCAGAGAATGAGATTTAGGGCTTTGATATATGGGGTGTCAGCCATGTGATGAAGTTTTTATCAATTTCTGTCACTTCTGTCTCTTATGTTCACTACATATGTGGTCTTCCTTGCAGTTTCTGGTGGTGACTGAAATGATAGCTGCACCTTTTTAATGTTTAGTAATAGAGATAGAGGTTAAAAGAAGAGGCAAGTTCACTTTTAAATACATTGTTCTGTATATGGTGGCATCACATCAGAAATGTAATGCAGTGATCACCTGTTATACAGATAGTGATTTATTAGTCATTTTAATAACTTCAGGTGGAAACTGGAAGCAGAACTAATCATCAAGGAACTTGCCTAGATACAATAGGAAGGCAGTTGTTCAGTATCCTGATTAACTACCTATTCCAGGGAGGTATCAGGGGAACTGGGTGAGTGGCTTTTCCAGTCCTTCTGACTCTTTTTTGCTATGTTTTTCTTTTAAACTGCTTAGTAAATCAGGAATTCTCTATGTCTTCAGAATAACTCATTTGAAAGACTTCCTAGAACAGTTACTTGAAAAAATCGAAAGGGGATGTTGCAAATTGCCATCAGCCGTGATTTAGATCAGAATTACATAAACAGCTGGAAAGTGACACAAATATCTGCAACATAGAGGAAAAATAAACCAACTAGTTTGCTAAGAGTAAATACTGATAAGGACATTTGAATCTGAACACTTTGCACTTATGAGCCGTGAGGAACACAGGTTTTCTTTATGGGCTGCACTGATTTACACGTTCACAAAGTTGGGATGTGAGTTTTTCTCCCTTCACACTCTTAAAACAAAATGAGATTTCTAGAAACACAAAACAAATCCTTGCCCTTTGTAAGGATAAGTTTCTGACTGCATCACATTAGCAATAGCTTTGGGTAGCTCTGGGGCAGAGTTGGCTGAGAGATGAAGCTGCTTGCAAGCATTGTAGGACCAGGGTGTACACTTTGAGCTGCTCTTGCAGGGGAGGGCGTAAGTCCTTGTACAGAGTGGTTGTTAATTTGTGATCTCAGCAAACTTTGGGGAAAGCTGCTTTTCTTGTTTGGATTTTTGACATGAACAAAGTGAGCGTGCAAATGCTTTACAGATAAACCTTGACAGCATAATGATTTGCCCCTTGTTCTACTTCCACAGATTCTTACAGGGAAGATGTAACTGGTACTTCCCCTGCATGAAATCCCATGGAAATCATTAGTAATGTAACTCTGCATAAAATATATTACAGGAGTTTAGTTAAAAGAAATGCCCTTTAAAAATTTGATAGGCTGATTCTCTATGGACCGATATCAGACTTAGAGGATTTTTTTTCAGCATAACCTAGTGCTTTTTCAGTAGTTTGGATTTGGCTAATGCTTTATCCACACTCCTGTATTTGCTGCCATTTTAGCTATAATTCTGTGAGTTGCAGTCAACTAACAAAAGTTTGAGCAAAAGTTTTTGGCCAATTTTGCCCTCTTGGGATTTTTTGTATCTGTATGAAAACAGCTTTTCATACTGAATATCTGCAGAGAAGTGTCAAGTGCACAAGAATTGGAGCAAAATATTTTCAAAATATTTTAATTTTTATCCCTTTTGTATTTTGAAATAAGTAATATGCAGAGTAAAGAATTCTGAAACAGCATTTCCAGGGAAGATTTTAATTCCCATTGTAGTTAGTTCACGCAATGTGTCTTTAACCCCTCCGGAGTTAAAGTAAAAAACTTATCTGTTCATCTCTTGTCTATTCCCACTTTCCTTGGAGCCTTAGAACTGGAAGCTGTGTTTAGAAAGCAAGCTGCAATGCTTGCAAATACATGCATGTGGCCGATGTGCTGCTACTTTTTTAAACACTATTGCTGGTTCACATGTAGGTGCCTCCCCTTGTTCTACTCATCGATAACTATCTATTTCCTTAATTCATGATAACTGTATGCGCATATAGAGGTGTCTGTGTATATAGGATTTCTATATATTTGTATTCTATATACTGTATATTGTTCTATATATTATGTACTTGATTTTCTTAAAATGATGCTGTCAGAGGCTTTTTGGTATGGTATGATTTTAAATATTTTTTTTTCTTTATGTGTGAGTTTTCAGGAATTAAAGCTGAAGGGGTTTTTTTGGTGTTGAAAGCCAAGCTTGCCTTTTATGGGTTAGACAGTTGTTTGTGTGTGGATAGACAGTATTCATTTTAGCAAAAAGGCTCTGCATCTGGCTCGTAGTCTCATAGTCAGATGAAATCATGAGGAATAGCTGGTAATGTCAAGTGGAATACATGATAAAATTATTAAATTATGTACCATTGTCTAATCTGCTCACACAGCTTTGCCTGTTACAAGTGACAAACTAATATGCCATCAGACTTGACAGCCCTCTTAGTTTATTGTAGAAACTCGACACAAACTGTCGTTCATGTGCTCCAGAAGTGATGTGTTTCAGATAACAGGAAATACATTCCTCTGGCACCTTATAAAACCATTGGCTGAGTGTTATGTGAAAGAAAGCATGGAGTCCAGTTCATAATGACAAATTCAGCTTAGACTGAGTGCATGTGTTTGTCCACTTGCTTGTTTTTGTAGGTGTTTGTGAAACCTTTCTTTTAAAGTTAGCAATTTTATTAGAAGATAAGCAGAAAGTCATTGCGTGCAGTCTGCTGCAGAGATGCAGACCCAGAGTATGTGAAGTTATACCTCAGCATTGTCATGAAAATTTCAGTGGAATTAAAATCTGTCAGTCAAATTTCTGGCCTGAACAATACTTCAAGTGGAGTTTTCATGGGGTTCAGGGCATGCCAGAGCAGCAAACAGGAGCTCAGGTTTCAACCCTCTGTTGTAATGGTTATAGGTTTCAGTTTCTCAGTGCTTGATATGGAGGAAAATTTGCAGATGACACCAAGCTGGTGGGGGAGTGTCGATCTGCTGGAGGGCAGGAGGGCTCTGCAGAGGGACTTGAACAGGCTGGAAAGATTGGCTGAATACAATGATACGAGATTTAACAAGACCAGGTGCGGGGTCTTGCATTTTGGCCACAACAACCCCCTGCAGCGCTACAGGCTGGGGGCAGAGTGGCTGGACAGTGGCCAGGCTGAAAGGTTCCTGGGGGTACTGATTGATGGCACGCTGAATGTGAGCCAGCAGTGTGCCCGCTTGGCCAAGAAGGCCAATGGCATCCTGGCCTGGATCAGCAATAGTGTGGCCAGCAGGACCAGGCAAGGGGTCATCCCCCTGTACTTGGCACTGGTGAGGCCACACCTCGGGTGCTGTGTCCAGTTCGGGGCCCCTCAGTTTAGGAGGGATGTTGAGCTGCTGGAATGTGTCCAGAGAAGGACAACAAGGCTGGTGAAGGGTCTAGAACACAAACACTATGAGGAAGCAGCTGCGGTTGTTTAGCCTGGGGAGGAGGAGATTAAGGGGAGACTGTATCAGTCTCCACACCCACCTGAAAGGAGTTTGTAGCCAGCTGGGAATTGGTCTCTTCTCCCAGGCAACCAGTGGCAGGACAAGAGGACACAGTTTTAAGCTGCACCAGGGGAGAGGTTTAGGTTGGACATCAGGAAGAATTTCTTCACAGAAAGGTTGATTAGACATTGAAAAGGGCTGCCCAGGGAAGTGGTGGAGTCACCATCCCTGGAGGTGTTTAAGAAAAGACTTGATGTGGCACTCAGTGCCATGGTCTGGTTGACAAGGTTGTGTTCGGTCATAGGTTGGACTTGAAGACCTCAGAGGTCTTTCCCAGTCTAACTGATTCTGTGATTCTTTGGGTTGAGCATCATTCCTTTGGGTCTAATGAGGGTTGATGCATCCCTACTGCCTTGGCCTTCGTTCATTTGTCTGGTTTCTTCTATCCATATTAATATACATCTGGCTTCTTTTCTGGAAGTACTCAATGTGGTGCCAAGCCTTGTGATGGTTTTGGACTGATTAACATGTGCCTGATCAGCTGGCTTGCACCAGTCACGTCTCGGAAAGAAACTTCTCTTCAGAGGCAAAGTGGTTTGCCACTGCACTCACCCACTGCTGCACTGAGATAGTACCAATCAGTTGAGAACGTCCTTACATCCTAAAATATACCCAAGTCTAATGGCTCAGACTACAGTAAATTTGAAGCTGCTTTTAAAGTAGGTGCTGTTGATGGAAGATGAGAGTATATAATGGGAGTACGAAATTTTGCATTTCCTTGGGTTCAGTGCATCCACTGCCAGTGAGACAGCCCCAACAAATAGACCCATCATGTCAAGAAAACCAAACTTGCTCCAATAGAACATATATTTCATCATCTTTTAATTTCTCTGTGCTATTCTGTAGATTGCACTTGATTTGAAACCAGATATAAGAATAAAGAGGATCTCTGTTCTATTTTACTTGTAGTTGTCAAGTGCAGCATCTAAGAAAAGTGCTTAGAGCGAAGAGTTTTGAATTGATATATATTTCTCTCTCTTTCTAAGGTCAAAGGACAACCTGACGTAGAATTTCGAAAGGGGGTTGTCTTCCCTAATTATCTTTTGGGAAGAAAACTGCTATCCCTTGAATCAACTGAGCTGCTTTATTTTCATGTTTGCTCTCTGGTGCATTGTCACAAGATCTGGTATTTGAAAGTTCTCCATAGTACTCTACTCGTAATAAAATTTTGCCACAAGTGCTGATCCAGATTAGCAAGAACATGACACATCCGTGAAGTATCAGACATGATAAAAATTAGTTTTAACACATAGGATCAGAGCCATTAAGATTCCAAACTAATTAGAGACTGAATTAGCCTTGAATTACAACTGATTTTCATATCTTTTTTGAGATGAAAAGACAAAGTAGTAACAAGCAAAGAGATGGAGCTTTTAAAAGTTCAGATTTCTCCAAGAAGGAAAATGGCTGGAATAAGATGAAGTTGCCTTTGTCTTGTTTCTCTTCGAAAATACATCATGTAATCATTGGTCTTGAAATTTAGCTTTAGTTTTCTCTATGTGTTACTGAAATGAAAAATACTGTTAAATTATCATTGTTGATGAGCAGAAGATTACACTATTTGTCTAAATTGTTTCACTGAGCTTACTGCCACTGCACAATTATGCTCTTGTCCTTGAGCTACTATGTGCCACCATACACTATATTTAAAAAAAAAAAGAGTATGTACATACTGTATTTCTAGATATTGTGAGGCATGCATTCAGGGTGTTTCAGTTACAGGCTTCAGAATTGGGTGAAAGTTTATTAGTTATACTTTTAATAAGATTTACTGTGATACTAAATGAGTAAAGCTTATCCTAAAACTGCTTAGAATAATTTATTTGCTTGATTGGATTTGTTTCATGTGGAAGAAACTTCTCACAGATTGCAGTCTTTGTGTTGGGCTGGACGAATAAAGTGAGTATTGTCTTAGAGCCATTTGCTTTGAGGTAAATCCTCAATATCACATCTTCGGGGGGAGTGTGTTCTTCCCTTCTAAAGTATTTGTGCATTAAATCAGTAGGGGCAATTGGTGAGTGTTGATGGTAACCTCTAAAAAGAGAGGGCAGAGTGTTTTGCTTACTCTAAAAGCTAAGTATGTAGAAAGAGCCAGAATATGTTCAGGTCTGTTTTGTGTGACTATTAATTCAGTCAGTTTTGAGTTAAACTTTAAGTCTATTTGAGCTCAAGTTCAGTCAAGCACATGTTAATTTTGTTCTTACTCAGAAAACTGCTTACATTGACCATATGCTTAAATATCATCAGCTGCTGAATTTAACTCTGAAAACCCTCAGGTGTTCTGCTGGCTTGCCTTTATCACGGCCTCTGTGCCTCCTAACAGGAAGTGGGTATAGGAATATCTTTGGCGCCATAAGAATTTTAGGAGTAGAGCAGGAATTTGTAAGTATATCGTGCTGTCTCACTTTGGGCTTGAGGGAAACCAGTGAACTTGGTCTGTGGCTCTTCATGTAGTGACATAACTGCTGGTGAAAATATCAGAGCACTGTACAATTCAATATTGAAGTTTTAAGAAGCCCTATAAAAATCTGTTCTTTCTTTCTGAGGGTTTCACTTGCTATAATTTTTCTCAAATATTTGCCCAGCTGTTTCTTTTGAAAGATCCAAAGGTTTACATTGTGATTGGAAGTTCTTTCCGAATTTGTTGCATTTTTAAAAACATCCAGGGCATTTTACACTGCGAATGTTTTGTTTTCCTCTGATTTCTGCAAGTTCTACGTGTTAGTAGTAACTTACTATTCCTATTTTTAACTTGACACAGTTTTACCTTGAAGCTTAAGAGAAAATAAAGGAAGCTAGAATATTAATTTTGTTAGCTTAGCCAAATATAAGATTAAGGTACAGAAAGCTAAGTGCAAACAGCTGCTGACTATGACAAGGGGTACTTGGTGTATGTTGTTATATTGATATTAAAGTTAGAAAATATGTTGATGAATATCTTGAGTAAGATTAATTTATATGACTTGTAACTTGGAAGAGGGCTTGAGATTTATGTCCAATAAATATTGATGGTTTGTAACTGAGTTTGTTGTGCAGATAAATGCCATCTGACTATTGTCAAGCTTGTTTTAACCTTCAGAGATAAGGTTTTTTTGAGAAAAACATACTGCAAAAGCTCTCTGGCAAAAAGTCAAGAATTGAAATCTGGTGGTCTACTTACAAAAGTGGAAAAAGATGGACAGTATGGGATGAGGATTTTTTGTTTGTTTGGGTTGGGGTTTTGTTTTGTTTTTAATTAAATATATATATATGATTATTTAGCTGTTGTTCCACCCAGCAAAGCATTTCAGGGAATGCTTAATTCTGCAGCTGTCCCTTAATTTCAAGGTGTACCATTGTAGCGGAACACTTTTCTGGATTCTTTATTCAGAGTCATCTGAAGTCATACATAGTCATTCTGTTTGAATAAGCTGACTTTGTTTTGGGAGTCACAGCCTGCTCACTGGTGCTTAAGTGCTGTACCATAAGATTCATAGAAGTTTCTGTGAGAGCTTAGAAAATCTTTTGAAAAGTATTCTTTAATATTTTACAGCGCTCACCTGAATTTGGGCCAGGGACAACGGCCCACATTAAACAGAGTGCAGGGATCACACCGGTGACAAACAAGGAAGTTTATTCTGAAGCCCTTCTTTGTCCTGCAAGATCTGCTGCTACTGTTTTCTGCCCTCCTTAGCCCTGATTCAGTTGTAGGGTTTTGAGGCTCTGCTTTCAGGAAAACCTAAAAGGCGGTGGGGGTTACCCGAGTCATGGGTTATGTGCATCAAAATGCATTATTTACGTCCAAGAGATTATTGCATTCTGTCTGGGAGAGTACGGAATGTAGCTCTGGATTGTGGCGTTGCATTGTGCTGTTAACGCCGCACAGACAGCAGTGTGAGGGAAGCAGTGCAAGCGGGACGGTAAGGCGCGTGCTTCCTTCTCTCACCGGCTGCTGGGGCGGCTTGTGGGTTGTCATGATTTAGTCTCTGCTTCTCTTCTGTGCCTCTCTTTCAAAAGGCTGAAAGCTCTTCAAGAAAAACGTAGTTGCTGGATAGGTTATGGAATACTGAGAATCAAGGCCTTTATCAAATGAGTGTGTAACCTGCTTTCATTCAATGGTAACTCACCTTCTTCAGAAAGTGCTTTTAGATTTGACTGTTAGATTAACATTTAAGTGTCTGTGTACTCAACAGTGTCGCCAGAGTTTCCTTATGTTGAAAATAAAGCTCATTTGCATCACCAGGTACTAAGCTGTTTTTAATAAAAGCATTTCTCAGGAACAGAAAGTTTTTATCATTTGAAAGCAAACTCCTTTAGAGTAACAGTGAGGAGATACTAGAATTGGGAAAGCATGATAAAGGTTCCAAGTACTTATTTATTATTAAGTTCACATTTTCAAAATTATAAATTCTGAAATCAGTGTTTCAGGTTGCTAGTCCAGTTACCTTTTGACTTTGCTCATTTTTTTGGATGCGTGGCTATGGAGAAGCTGAGCTTTTTTTTTTTAGCATTCTTGCAGTAAGACACATAGAGTTATGAGCTTGGTTTTTCTTTGTCATATATGAGGATCTTAGATTAAAAACAGAGTAAACAACTGATCTACATGTCAATTTTTTAATGTTTTCTTTTAGTGAAAGGGAAAGACCTAGGAGTTGCAAGAAAGAATCCATTTCCTTTATTCTAACTGACCTAATGTTTGCAGAACCTGGTTAGGAACTCTTGATTACTATAATTACGTACAATAACAAAACTAAAGTCCTTTGGAGAAACCCAAGGCAATTTCCAGTGGTGTTTGTGGATGGATTAATTATTTTAATACATTTGGAGTAATGCCTCCTAGCTCTTTTTTTTCCCCCCTTTCAGCATTACTGTAAACAGAAAACTTTCCTTGCAAAGGAGTTAATTGGTTGTAATTTGTTGGCTAGATAGAAGCTGTCAGGAAATGGACAACAGAGCTCTGTTGGATACAAGTTCTGTGTGGGTTTGATTTATTTAGGCATTTCAGGCTTTCTCCCAGGGTGTTGCTGAAGTTTCAACTTCTGAAAATTTGATCAAGGACCATCTTGTGTCTGACTTCAAAATAATATTAGTAATAAAAAGGGTGGAGCAAGACCATTGCTCCAAGGGGATTGAAAACAGATTTAGCAGTGTGATCCTTCAGAGAGCTCCTGTGCTTGCTCTCCACACAGCTGGAGTCACAGGGAGGAGAGGTAATGTATGGGGCCTCAAAACTGATGGATTATTGAACAGCTGTTAGCATTTGGGGGGCTTGGAGCTGACATAAATTAAAAATGCTGTTGACTTTCTATTAACGGGTTATTACTTGTAGAAATTTCCATTGCAAGTCTCCATTTTTCTTGTTTCTCCATTCCAGAACAAAATCTTAAATTGCTGATAACTCATTTACTCGATACAGTGGTTTTACAGGCTGACATTGGTGTTGTTAGAATGAGTGAAAAGACCTTTTTTTTTTTCCCCGTTCTTTTTATTGCAACCGTTGGAGCCAACATACTGGAATATACATACACTCAGGGTCACTGTATTCATAATGTGATGACACCTGTTGCATCTTATTAAACCAATACATTTCCGTGCTTTTCACCACTGTTAGGGTTCTTTGGCCTGTAGTCTTTGAACCTTGGATTTTCTGCTTGAAGTCCTTAAGAAATGGCCAAATACCAAGCTAAAACATGAAAAAATAACAGCTGTGTGATAATAAAAATGCACTGATGGCAGTAGGAGGCAGGATGTCAGCTTGAAGCAGTGTGTCTTGTCAGCAATTTGAATACTCTTCCTAAATAAGGTCATTTTAAGGTAAAAGTAACATGTTCTGCTAGAACTGGAGGCTGAGGACCTGTGGGAGATTAAAAAGAAAGAAGAGTTACAGCCTAGATATCAGCAAAATTTGTCTTGTCTGCGTTAATGTAGAAGCAAAACTTATGACTTCATTAACCGTAGAATTAGTGTATCGCCATAAAGCAGATTGGCAACATCATGTCAGTTTTTGGAAGAAAAAGCTGTCTGAGTTTAGTAGTCTCCAGTTTAACCTCCTATCCATTTTAGTTATCTGCAAGTGTACTTGTTTGCACCCCCCAAGCTTAACTATATCCACATTTGCCAGAATGTTCTTGTGCCATTCAGGCAAGTCCGTACAAGTCCCTACAACTCCGCTTTTTTGGCAGAGTTTTGGTTGAAGTTCAGGTAATTGCACAGCAAACTCGAAAGGAAACCTGAATGTATGAACCCATATGTACCTTCAAAAAAAGAGAAAAGCTGGTGTAACCCAAATTTGGCACGGCTCCAGTCATTGCCTGTCGCTCATCAGCTCTAACCTGTGTGTAGCAGCTCCTTTCCTATCTTCTTGTGAGGTTAAACTTGTATCAGCAGGGGAATGTGTTGGCATTTGAGATCAGAAGGCTTCCAGAGACTTCGTTGGCAGAGCCGCTGGCGTGAAAAGGCTCGTGGTCTGCATCTAGAGGGCAGCCAATTTAAATGTGGGTACAGAGATTGAAACTGCTTTGTTTGCATTCTTCTTCCATCATTGCTGATCTAGAAGTTATTTTATTTGGTGATTTGGGAAGATAAAAGCTGATGGAAGAATGGGCTCTGTGCAGACAAGGGTCATAAAAGTGCTGTGGACGTGCATGGATGGCTTTGACAAAAGGGCCAAAGTGTAGACAAGCCGCTGTTGTGAGACAGCAGCAGTTGCCCTTGTGGAAGCAAACACAGCCTTCCCAGCACTTGTGAGCGGTGAATAAAGCTGAAGAGCTGGAGAGTGGGGCTGCCTTCCGAGAAATGATTGGCAGGGCTGGAAGATAACTCATTACAGAAACGGCAGAAGACTGGGAAACATTAGTTTATGCCAATTCAAATTGCTCTGGTCTCTAGAGACTTGGCAGTGTGATTCACTACTATGAAATATTCAGGTTTTAATCATCATTGCCTAGTGCAAAAACTGTAACTTGGTCATTTTGAAAATGTTGAGCTTTTATTCTGCATAAACAAGTGGGAATTTATATAGCAAATGCATGTAAATAGGTACAAAGTATAGATATATATCAAACTTTTAAAAACATGAATGTGTCTATAATGTATATACATTTATATTTACTTGTCTGCAGTCTTAAAAGGGCTGTGGAAGAAATGGTTTGTCTGCTGGGAACAATTTGTGTATGTTTTGGGGGATGAAGAGTAGGGCACAGAACTGAGCATTGGGTGTGCTGGCAGATTAGCAGTGGCTCAGCACAGAGCATTTAACATCTGGTCATATATTTTTCACAGTAACTTAAATACATGTCTGAATTGTTCTTAAAGCTTTACTTAAAATACAAAAATCCAGGTTTTATCAGTGCGTCAAACTCTGCTGAGTCTGAAGGTGAATTTCTGGCAAAGCTGGTATTTTTGTTTCAGGTTTGCCCAGCTGTTCCTCATTGCAAGACTTACTGCTGCAGAACAGTCCACAGCTACAAGTCACTCTTTTTCTTCAGCTGTTCTCTAGGAATCCCAAGCCCTAGTACTTTTCCTTCTGATTCTGGCTACTCTTACAGCTTGAAGTCATTATGCTTCCTGTTATCCAAGCAAGCTGTCCCCTGATAAACACAGACAAGTCATTCTGTTCTACCAGATCATTGCATTGTCCGATTTCTGCCCTCTCGTCAAAGTGTGTGGCACTCCTGGAAACAATGTGTTCCCAACTCCCCCTCTCCACCTAGTCAACATGGCTGGCCTGCCAATTTATTCTCTTTGTGTGTAGGTTCGGTCATTTTCATACAGCTATGCCAAGGATTACTTAGTAATTGCAGTGGGATTTGGAGTGACCGTATAATGGAGGGGAAAACAGATTTGTGTACTTTCTGCTTTTTAAAGACAGATAAGCAAGGGCTCACAGATTTGTTAAAACACAATTCAAATACTGGGCCTTAAGAGCTGCTAAAGGCCCTCTGGTCTGCTTGATGATCTGAAGGCTTCTGTTTTAATATGATATCAAAGGAAATAGAAGTGCATGAAACATGGACTTTAACTGAACAGAAAACCTACCCTAATTCCCTTTCGTGAGGTTTTTTTGTTTGGGTGATGTTTGTTTGTTTGTTTTGTTTTTCTAAGTACCCCAAAGGTGTTGGTTTTTTTCATAAGTTCTTATTAAAGTTTTGACACTCACCTTTCCCCATGCATCCTGTCATAGCTATGTAATTCATAGCTCTTAATAATTCCTCCTGAAATGTATGGATAGGAAAAAGCAAAATTCCTGATGTTATTAATGCAGAAATTGTGTGTGTGAAGATGGCCTGTGTTTTGCTCTAAAATGTATTGCTCTGATTCCCTGGTCCCCTGTGCTCATTTTCAAGTCTTTTCTGCACAGCTGAAGTGCAAAGTAATATACAGATGATATTAGACCCAAGTTGTATGTATGTATTTTTCTTCTCAGAATTTCATTAAAAAGGTGAGCTTTTAATTTTGGCATTTGGAAAGAAGCATGGGGTATGTTTTAAACCCCAGGTAAAATTCATTTTTCAAAATTGCAGTGGTTGAGGTGTCTGCGTTGGGCCATAAGGCCTCAGAGCCCTGCTTGCTGCAGCAGGAAGGATTCAGATTCTGTCTGATTTTTCTTACAAGGCTTTAGCTTGCTGATTAGTATTGATTGCTGAAGGAATTGGCCACTTGACTAGATGCTGAATCAAATAATCCCTTCAGTTCTTGCTTTGCAAATCCATTGTCGTGGAACAAGCTGCTGAGAAGCTTTGCATGTGTGCCGCAGTGTGATGGGAAATTCTCTCACAGTCTAACTGGTAAAAATGGCACCTTTTCTCTACTTCTCAACATCCTATTGACATGTGATATTTGTGCATAAATTTTAGGGTAATAGTTTGTAGTTACATCTAACCGAATAACAAAAAAAAAAAAGCCAGAAGTAGCTTTTTGATATATCTAAGTGATTTAGACACAGTGAGATGGAGCCTTCTAAATCCCATAGGTAGCGTTGAAAAATTTCCCTATCTCTTTCTATCTAAACATTCTCTACTGACTCAGTTCTTGACCCACAGCATAAACAGGGGACCTGTAGCTAATGCAGCTTTTAAATTTTGTGATCTAAACTGGTCTCCAAGATGTTGGTGACAAACCCATCGACTGTCCCTGTCCTACCAGCTCAAGACCTTTGCAGTAGTGTGAGATGCTGCATGACAACTACGTGGGGATGCTGGCTGGAGAAGCAAGGGAGCAGGAGCTACCATCGAAAATAGCCAGGGATTTTGTGTGCAAGTTTCAGGGAAATGCAATGGTTCTGTGTTAATTGAAGTTCTTAGAATACAAACTGCAGCTGATATTTCTAAGACATTACTGCTGACATGTGAAAGTAAGGATCGACCAAATGGGACATGCAGGATCAGCCACATACACCTTGTTTTTGCTAGCTGACTTGTACAAAGCCCAGGGAAGTCAAGTGATTCCTGCCGTGGTGGTGTTTGCAGACTTGGAGCCTCTGGCTGAAAGACAGTTACCTGTTGGTCGTTTTGGGGTCTGACTGCTTTGTCAGTTACCTCTTTCCTCAATCCTAAATGTCCTCTCTTGACTACTGCGTTTTTGTTATTGTTCACAGAAGAAGTTCAGCTGAAGCCTTCTTACAGGAATTCTAGTTCTGCATTTCACATTAGCTATATAACTGCAATTATTATGAAAATACTTGGTTTAGTTAATAACTTCAGATAAACACTTCTTGCTCAACTTACTTCTATTTGAAAGTATTTAAGATTATTTGATGAGAGGAGGAAATAATTCACATGGGAAATACGAGCAACGGAAAAGCCTCTGATCTTGGAGCATGAGGAATATGTAGTATTAAGCCATGAACTGTATCATACTGTATCAGGCATCCATATACTGCAGCTATGCCTTTGTTTTAGGAATATCAGAATTGTCAGTAATAAGAGTTTCATTCAGGAGATTATCTTTGTAAAGAGTCCTTTGGAGACAGTTGTTTTGCCCCTCTGCTTTGGTTGCTGATTAAATTCCTGAGGCTGAATTTCTGGTAATGAGAAATTAGCTCTTGGATGAATTTCCAGAAGAAAAGGAGTATTGACTACCTGCTATTTGTGACCATCTGAGCTTCAGGAGAAGGACATGTGCTAGAGGTAGAAAATACAGCCTGTTATATACGCACACCCAGATCATGGTTCACTGATTTTTATTTTTTTTTCCCCTCCTCTGGGAGATTAATACTCAGTTTCATCCATTGACCACTGATAGCAGAAGTCTGTGACAAAGGAAAGAAACACCAGAACTTGTGAGCAGAGTAAGATAATTCATTTTATTAAAATGCAAAGAAAATATCAGAAGTAGTTTAAATGTAGGTTATTATTACAAAATAATAGGAAGCATTAATGTAATAAAAACCTGAAAATGTGTGTAGTGTACATAATAATAATGATGTTTGTTCTTAGCACTGTCTTTGAACAGGAGACATGAAAAAGTTTCAACTAACAGAGGAATGTCTTCCATATTTGAGGCCTCTGAACCTTTGGGTTCATTATCTGAACCCTTGGGGGGTTATTAGCAAATCTTTTGAAAATTATTGAAATGACTTTACTAGCAAGGGTGGCAAGTTAGTACCCACCACTAATGCTCTGTTGTCTTCCTCATGGCCACTACGTGCTGGTTTAGGGAGGAGTAGATGACCAAGCACCTCAAGCAGAACTGGTTGTCTTTTGATGATTTGGCAAGCCTAGAGCTAATGCCTTTTGTTTTAAGAGCTCTTCTGTCCTGCATATGCAATGCACTGAAATCATGGTGCCACTGCACAGGTCTTTACTAGTAGCGATATGGTTGCCAAATGATCTCTGCATATTGATAGTGAATTTTCTCTGTTATGCATGTAACTTTCCCTGGGGTGGTGTGAAACTAGATCACCAAAATGATTTATGAAATGGAAACCTGTTTGAAGGCTCATATTAGTGGTAGTTTGACAGTTGTTTGGCTTTGTTATTTTAAATGACTTTTATCATGGAATCAGTTTATAAAAACAAGGAGAGGTGGTGAGTATGCACACAGACTGCCGTATAAAACCCAACTATCCAGTACAGAAAGGCCCCGTCTCTGAAACTATTGGAAGCCAAATAGTTAAGCCTTGAGTGATGGTTCAGTTAAACATGCAATTCTGTACTAAAGATGCATCTCTCTTCTCTGATAACGTTTTCTTTACAAACAGTAAGGAGATTTTGAAAGGCTTTAACTATTAGTTCAGAGTTGCTTTTCATTAGACTTAGCTGAAGTTGTCGTGAGAGTTCTATTTGGGGATTTGAGTTTATTTCGTAGCCTTTGCTTATGTTGTTGTATACAAGCCTTGCATTGGTTAGGAAGGGGAAATGCTAGAGAATTGTGTGCTTCCACCGCATCTCTTAGCTAGAGATCCAGATTGTGGCTTCAAAATTAAAATTCCAGATACTTCACTGGAAGGCTAATGTTCTTTACAGGCCAGACAAAATTTAATAGCGCTTGTAGTTGCTTGAAATGAACATTCTCAGTGGGGTGTAGGGAGGAGATGGGAACTCAAGTGGTCTTAAAAAAAAAAAAAAAGAATGATTATGTACTTAAAAAAAAAAAAAAGAAAAGGTTTGGCAAGAAGGATGTGTTACAAGCAGTGAGTACTTTTGCACGCACACAAAGACCCACCTAAAACAGACCCTTTTCCTTGTCTCTCCTCAGAGGCTGTGGCAGTGGGGAGGGGGCGTCAGCCCTGGCAAATCTGGATGCTCAGCCTGTGCTTCCTTCAGCTGCAGCAGCAGCTTCATGCAGGCAGCTGTGGAGCTGGCCAAGCACCTCCTGTCAATGATTTCCATTTTCCTTATCTTGGCAGGTAGCGCAGTGGTACACTGCTTATGGCCTGAAGAATAAGTGGGCATCTCTCTGAGCTTGGTACTGGTTCCTGGACCGGTGTGAAAGCTGCTAGTGGTTGTGTGCTGCATTAATAATATGGGCTATTACTCTTACAGTTCTGTGTATAGATAAGGATTACTATTATATAGAAATTTATTGTGAATTACTTAGTTTGTTGATATATGATGAAATCAATGCAGTGGTGTAATAGCTTTCATAGTATTACTTTAAATACTGTGCTACCTTCCCCAGTGTATTGAGATGTGTGTCTTAATTGACTTTTTTTTTTTAACATGATATAGATTTGCACTAATGATGGTTGGAAATAAATATTTTTGTATTTTATAACATAGTTGCCTGTAAACAATCAGGCTAGAAAATGTTTTCCAATGACTGCAGCTTTTCCTGGCTGCTTTGGTATCAACATTTGGCATTATCTAGTTGCTCGACTCAGTGCATTCTTGAATCGTTTTCAGGAAAAAATACTAACCTCCGTAGGACTTATTTTGGTTACAGACAATGATTCTTTTTGTACTTTTTCCTAATCTCTAACATCCATTTTTTTTCTGTGTGGACAAAAATGTTTTTTTGAAGGGATTGAAGCCATTGTTGGGAGTGGAACACTTGGATTATGATGAGTTTTTCCTGCTAGTAGTTTCTAAGTGGGCTCTGGGTGTGGGCACACATTTCTCGAGCAGTCCTCAGCATTGTGTTTAGCTTTTGGATGTCTGCACTTTGCTCCAGAGCTGTTATTACAGCTCATTTAAACAGACACAAGGTAGTTTAAAACAAATTAATTTTAAAAGTTCCAGTAGCAGGGCTGCTGCAGGGCTAAGGTTTCCCTGTCTGAATATCTAGCCAGAGCTGGGGTTTGTGTGTTTTGCATTGATATTTTTATGGCTATGGCTCACCTACAGTTGCTGCTGTAGAGGTACGTCGGTCCTTGCATGCTGCAGTCATACCTGACTTGTCTCCGTGGATTGTGTTCTTTCTTTGTTGCATTTTAAATAGTGAATTTCAATAAATTGCCAGGGATGAAAGTTAAGAGAGCACCTTTGTAAGACAGGTCTTCAGTCCATGCATTAAACGGACAAAAAATGGGGTGTTCCTTCTCTCTGCTGGTAGCTGGCCTATTGCAGCCAGGCAAGGTGCCACCAACTGGCATCTGTCTCCAGATTCCCCATATTGACATGAGTCATTCAGACCTGCTGAAAGCATTAGGTCTAGTCATAACTTGCCCCAGTAAAGGCTCATAATAGCTTCGAGAGACTATCTCAGTTTCCGTCATTTTTCTGAGCTCAGGCTGTCAGTGTGACAAGTTGGGGTTTTCTGCACATTATCAATTCTACTGGCTCACGAGCTGGTGAGCAGCTTGGGGTGAAATCTTCATCTCGCTCAAGTTACTGGATGCTTTTACTATTCACCTCGATGCTCCTTGTTTTCCCCATATGCCATTGAATCAACGTATATTTCAAACAGGGATCAAATTCGTAAACGCTGTCGGGCTGGCCGTAACTGCTGCCAGGTGTTGGAGGTGATTGATGACATTGGTACTGGCCCTTACAGGAGAGGTGGATGGGCTTTGGTGCCTCAAATTGCTGCTCCCTCGTATTGCTACCTGTTTACTGCAAAAGACAGAAGCCTCCTTTCAACCATTCTGCTTCATGTTTTAGCCTCTCTCCTGCTGCCAAGAATATTTTTACTCTGCATCAAGAGAAAATGAATTCATGCCTTCAGGATTTGTACTCTTTGCTCTGTGCTATATGATAGCAACCCAGTGAGATGTGCAAGTGGAAACTGCATTAATGATTGATAAAAGCTGAGAGCTGTTTAAATTTTTTTCCTGTTTAATGACTATCAATAATTTAATGCATTTACTGTGTGTTTTTAAGAAATAACACCCATATTACAGGCTTGGGTTTAATAGGCTAAATGATTCAAGCTTCAAAAAATACCTATTTCCAACATGAAGTGTATCTTCTTTTTAATTAAGAATAAGATAGAAAAATATGAAATCAGGCTTGTAATACAGAGTTAGTTGCTGCAAAAAAAAATGCTTCTACATGCCCCCTCCTCACCCCCCCTTATTCTCTGGGCTGTTATCAAGTCAGCACGTAGCCCACTGACAGCAGCACGCAGGCTACCACCTGGTAGCAGGGAGCAGCAGTGGTTACCGCCCCAGCAGGACGCTGCTTTCCCAGACGTGGCCATGCACCTGACTTTCCTGTCCCTTATGTCCTAGGTCCTGGGCCCCACTCCATCAGTTATTTTAGCTGTTTTATCAGCATCCTGTCACCTGAATCGCTCGGGGAAAGTTGAGGGGTGAGGCTTTTAGAGAAAGATATTGCTTCCTTGTAGATCTAGATTAAAAGGGAGAAATAAATGTTTGACGAAATTATTCCCACCCTGTTTCTTTGGAAGGGACCAAATTTTTCAAGTGATGGGCGAGTCTCGTTGTGCTTCAGTGCACTGGGTTTGGTCCTCAAGGCTTTGCATTCAAAATATGGGGTATAAATCTTACTTGTGCTAGGTATGTACCTTTTTAGGTGATTAAGAGAAAATTAAATCTTTTTTTCATTCTTGGTGGGGTCATTGCAGTTAGACTGGTAGGTGAATGTCATGCAGAGGTTGGTATGCTTTAATGACCGCGTTGCCTAAATGCATCCACGTGAATAACACTTCTGAAAGCTCAGGTTTTTCACGTGGACAAATGTCATTTTGGGAAGAGCTTTTTTCAGGATCCAAGGAAAGCAGGTGGGAAAATACAGATAACTGTAACATTAAAGCTGTAGGAAACAATTGTGTGAACACCTCCTATATAAATATATAGAAATACAATACATTTGGCATTTGAATTAAAGGTTGTTCAAATTAATAAAAATTACACTGCTTGTTTAGGAAATATATTGCATGCAAGTAAAACCTAGTCTTGTATTTAGACATCTGTTGGTGGTGGATCCCATGAGTCCACTAAGGCAAATTAAAGGAAAATTTATTTAGGAGATCTGTGTTTTCATTGACTCTTACCATGTTTTTATGCTTTGTCTGTGCTTCTGCAACAATATTTTGGTTACTTTTTCTTGGCTTTTTGTAATAGATATTTGAGAAGAACTTCCTGTCTTTGTGCAGTTCTGGGAAAACAGTATTTATGTTTGAAGAAGCTTGTTTCTTCACAGATGTCTCCAGTACTGGTGGAAGGCTTACCCTGTTGTATGTATGAGACACATGCGCACACACACAAATACATGGTTAATGGGGAGATGCTTTTAATTCATACTAAAATAAATGATAATATGCTAATTTCTAGCTTGTTCTCTTTACGTTGCTGTAGGTAAACATTATATTGTGTTTTCATGAAATGTTACATGAAATGAACATGTTACGTGAAATGAAATGTGCAAGTTCTATTTCATGCTGATTCTGTGCCAGCTGTAGATACTAGAAAATAGCTTGGAGAAAGAACTTGGTTCTGAAGCAGGAGAGGTTCCTGGCTTCAAAGCCCAAGGCTGAGAGTTTTTGTTCAGTTTCACCATGCTATTTAAAAGTAGGTATTTAATCTTCTCTTTTCTTAGCTTGCTTGTTTGTTTTTTGCAATGAGAAATGGAGACTGCTACTTCCCTCAATAGATACTAAGGAAATAGTTGTTTTATTACCACTCCTAGATCAAAAGGTTGAAAATCATCAGGAAAAAAAAGAAAAGAACTTTTTACTGTCATATAAACTTGACCTACATCTATTAGTGCTCTCTGAATGTACATATAATTCACCTGAAGAAAAGTAGCTGTTAGTTAAACATAGATTGAAGAACCTTGAGAATGCTTTTTGGTTTTCTCTGTAAATTCTAAGAGGTGGTGATGATGATCCCCACCTTGTTTTAAACCCTGAGCTGCCTCATGTTATGGACAAGGTTTTGGGGAGGGTTCTGTTGCATACAGCAGTGCTCTGATCTAATTCCTCAGTGTAATGAAATTAATAGCCACCGTAGAGCTAGAAAATGCAATAAACCAGAAAATCACCCAGGTTGGCTGTGTATAAGAGGGGCTTCTGTGGACACAGGAGTTCCTCTAAGAGCTGATAGGGGCTCCATGTAGGGGTCAGACATGGTAAGGTCAGCAAGCTCTTCACCAGTCATGCAGTGCAGACTGGGAGTGAGGGGCGTTACTTTCCCAAAATTTTATTTTCTAGATGTAAAAAGTCTCTGGATCACTTAAGACCTAGATCCTGGCAAACGTCCTGCAAGATCTCTACATTTTTCTATAGGAAGTGGGCTACATTTGGGTAATGCCTGGAAAAAACACTACCTTCGTTGTGCAGCAGGAACAATAAATCTGGCATCATCATTCAGAAGAGATTAGTCAAAATCACATTCCAGTATCCGTGCCACATGTTTAAATCCACAGCTCAGATACTGTCCAGAATGGGCATGCATCCTATGAGATTTAATGAGAACCTAGACCTAGCTGGAATAATTGAGGATTATTTTATTAAGCTTGAGATAGGAAAGCAACTGTGCTAAATTTCATTGCAGAAGTTGACTCACACACCATCTTGAGGGTGTTTGACTCAACATATGCCTAGTCATTTATCTAATGTTGATGTCAACGATTTGTTGGGTTTTGATACAGTGTTTCCCAGTTTTCTGTTTGTTTCCTTCCTGTAGTGGCGGTATACCCAAAACATTTTGACATTTTTTTCATACGAATTATCTCTGGCCCTGCCAGAAATTTAGTCAAGTCTTTTGGTATCGTAAGTCATTTTGTGAGGTTTCTCCACTTAGAATTTGCCTTCTGGGTAATGCGTTATTTCACTTCATTTTATTTTTTTTCTTGCCTGCGGATTTCAGAACAATCTCACCTTCTCTGGAGCAAATGATGTTGAGTCAAACTTGTGTCTCTAAATGGTTCTTAAGACAGATTTCTGTCTCCCTGAGAAGGTTGTTGAAAAACTTCATTTTTCTGCACTCAGACTTCTTTTTTGCTGCATCTTGATTTTATGTTGGATTTTAAAAAACGTTCTTTCTTCAAATCTTCCATGTCTGCTTTAAATTATTTCTCCTACTAGTAATACGATGGAAGTGCAAAATTCTTAAGCACTTGAAATGTAACCAGTATTTCAATCCTTAACAGACTTTATCAGCTATCTGGGGTGGCGGGGGGAGTGGGGGGTGGTTTCCTAGCAGGGAGAAAAATTCTGTCAAAAGCATCCTTTTCATTTGATAATGAAAAAGAAAAGCAAATGATTCATTTGATTTAGGGATACAGAACTAGTGTATGTTTGAGGGGGTGATACAATTTCTTTTTTTCTTGCATTTTGCAACCTGATCTGTGCTGAGCTGCTCAGTAAGTATTGATTTGCACATAGCCTCGGGATGTACACGTGTCAGGAGCAATTCACTAAGGGTCATTTCTTCTGCCGTCCCCACAGTGAGGGCTGTAGCACTGTTTCCCTTTTAAAAAAAAAAAAAAAAACAAAAAACAAACCGATTTGAGTTTTCCAGGTTTCGGCTTAAGTTGCTTTGCATCAATTAGTACGAGAGGGTGAAAGCCGACAGAAAGCAGAAATGCAACTGAGGGGTGTAAGACATTGAGAAAGTGAAATTAAACACTGTGGGAAGGTTTGCCTTTAGGCAGAAGGTTGAGGAGGCAGGTTTTTGAGTAGTTACATTTTTGTGTCAGGATCCATTCTTTCACATTGTCAGATTATTGCTGTGCCTATTTATGGGTGCACATAACAAGGCAGAAGAGGTTTTGAATCACTGAGCTTGTTCTTTCTCTCCTTAGTGCACATTTTCTGTGTGTTGTCTTCTGTGATCTTTATTTAGTTTTTCATTGTTTATTTACACTGCCACTGTTACTTCATGAATTCTTTAAATCATTGCCTATCTAGAGGGGAATCTGGACAGAATTGCTCTTGCAGCTTTAAGTCTTGCTGACAGGAGGAGAGAAAAAGAGAGCTTTTGTCCCCTAGAGAGATGCAGGAACTGTGGCCATTTAGAATTGGACAGACGTGGTGGCTTTGAGGGAGATGCTGTGATAGAAGTGCTGCCTTTTATGTTGTTTCCTATCTGTTGGGGCCCCTTATTTAAAATCTCTTCCGGGACACTAGGATCTGTATGCTCTTAGCAGATGGGTTATTCGTTGTTTTGAGGGGTGGCAGAAGTGTGTGTGGAAATGTAAGGTAGCATAGACTTTTTTCCTTATTTTGAGAACTTGTGTTCAGATTTTCCATGGGACAGAAAAGGGTAGAGTTTTTCTGTATGAATATAAGCCAACAAAGTGTGATGGAGAACAGACTGGATGTGTTTCCCTTTGCTCGTTCCCCATGGAAAACCGTGATTGCCATTTCCTCAAAGATGTTAATGTCTTGCATGCACCCTTTAAAATAACTTTCCACTTGATTTTCCTGCCTTTCATCAGAGGCAGGTACTGGAGGTAGGGAGGGGCCCATTAAATCTGTGTGTCTGTAAGTTTCTTTAAAATCATGTTAGGAGTAGGGCAGAGAGAGAGAGAGAGATGGTCTGAGGTGAGGAATTATGGTTTTATGGGAGTGAAGCTGGATTTCTAAGTGGTATCTTTAGTCAGGAGGTTTTTCAGATCCTTTTCTCTTCATTCTGATTTAAAAAAACCCCACACAAATACTTTTTCTTGCTGGTACTGAAAGATTTGATATAGCTGGAATAGACTGTCTTAAGAAAAAGAGAAGTTGTCTTAAAAAGAAGTAGAACTTAGGATTAGTTGCAAATACCTCATAATTTTAGGTATGATCCTCTCAGAGAAGAGTACATAAGCACTTGAATGTCGGTATATACCTGTATGTTCAGTATGCATGTTAGAATTTGCCTTTTGCCAACTATTTTGATAGTAAATGTGGCTCATTTGAATTTTTACAGAAATGGGTGTGAGCTTGGCTGAAGCATGTTTACTTAATTGTATAAGTGCTCGAGAATATTTTTTAATTGGACTTTAACCCATTCTAGTATGGGACTTTATCCCATTCTGGCAGGAATCTCTGTTTTCCTTAGTAGTGGTTGACTTGACATTCATATTCCCTATTTTGATAAGATGACAATGGAGAAAATACATGACACCCTAAGTTGGTATTTTGGAACTGCAGAAGTAGTGGCACAGTAGCTCTGCCAAGCAAGAGCTGTAATCAGTAGCCTCTTTGAAAACCATGAAAGCTAATGCTTATTTCCTTTTTTCTTCGTTTTTTTTTTCTCCTCCCCTCAGGAAATACTGTTGTGCTGAGGAAGAAAACATCTCCCTCTTCCTCTTTTTTTTTTTCTTTTCCCCTCCCCTCCTTTCTTCTTCTTGCCTGATTCAGAAGCTCCAGGAATGTGCTAATTGGCGGCGGCCTCTTCAGAAAGGTAAGGGGTAATTGTTATCTGCTTTTCAAGGTGTCTTGCCTGCTCTGCTCCTTCTGGAAGGGCAGGTGATGGCAGAAGCAGTTTGTCGGCATGGAGTTTAGCCAAGCTTCTGGTTCGTGTGGATTGCCCTTCTAATACTGGAATGCAAACAGAAGCTTTGTGCACTTCTTACTCTACTACTAATTGCAGGATACTGTCCCTTGAGAAAATCTAGAAGATGAGATATATTTTAAACGCTTGCAGAGGAAAAAAAGTAAAATGGTTGTATTGCAGACTGATTAACTAAGTCTTTGCCTGAATATCAGCTTAGATGGAAAGACAGTGAGTTAGGTCTGGAGAAGACAAGTTGAAGAATCATATCTCAAAATGCTTCTTTTATTATTATCATGCATGTACATCTGATCGGGCAAATATAGATTGGTTTGGTTGGTAAGTTGTTTAGGTTAGTTTTTTAAACCTGATGTCTTCTCTGGGGTCTGTCATGGTTTTGTGGCTGGTTGTATCACCGGCAGATAAAACAGGAACTATCTGGAACCTCAACTCTAGTTCTGAGTGGTGAGCTGTTGTGAAGAGTTGGAAACACACGGCAAGTCTTTAACTCTCCGGACTTTTTCCAGTTTTGGACAGAAGTGCAAAATGTGGTGGGTGAGAGGAAATCAATTTTATAGTTATCTGGAGATGGGATCCGCATGTAATCCATGTCCGTCTTTTCACTGCGAGACATTCAGTTTATGTGTCAGGGATATATAAAGTCCAAAAAATTAGTGCTGATTTATAGAGAATCCTGAGCTGCGTGAGTAGACTCAAATTTGTTGCTAGACAAATTGCATATGTATTTTAATATTAAAGATTTGTATTTGCTTAGGAGTGCTTTGAGATGCCATTTCCTCTTCCATCTTTGTAATAGATGTTAATGCTCCTTGTAGTGGAGGCAGTATTTTCTGTCTAGACCTCAGCCATTCTGGTTCAGAATTGACGTCTTAACTTAATCCAGCACTGAGAAGGGGTTTATGCTAACTTGCTAGGTTCTGAATTGGAGAGGCCAGTGTATGATACAAGCGTTCCTGCCAGATTGCTCGGTGGTGCTAACATTTGTGAAGGGTTTTGAAAGACAGTGCGATGCAATAATGTCTTAAACTGCCCCAGCAAGATTTGTCAGAGTTCATTTGTCAGACCCCTCACACGGACTAAGTACACTAACGTATCAAGGATAAGCTCCAGACAGGTAATGTGCCTTGGGATGTTCTTTTTCTCATTCTCCATCTCATTCTTGCCAGTGCAGAGGCAAGCTAAGTCTTTATTGAACAGTCACTACCAGCTGTCTGGCTACTTTCTGCAATAAAGCTAATGATCTAATGCGCAAATGTTTCTTGGGGACCTTCAGCTGAAGCAGAGACAAGGAGAAACATACAGACCGGCTAAAGGGTTCTCAAGGAGTTTGCAATTTCCCCAGGGCTCCTTCTATGTAATTACCTGTCTCTCTCTTTGTCTCCTATCTTTTAATGCAGGAGGAGTGTCAGACTCAAGGCCGCTAATCTTCGTTACTATGGAAAGGCTGGTTACACTCCTCTTCGTGCACTTCAAAAATGGCAATCGCTGGTCCCCAGCTGGTTCCCTGAATCTAACTTAAAAATGGATGATAGCTTTCCTCCTTGGTGCCAGACTAAAGAATGCAGCTGCCTGTGCTGTTGCAGGCAGGCATTGCCTCTGCCGCTGATGCTGTGGCATGCTGAGAGGAGCCTGCAGGAGCTGCCTTGTGGCCTCTGAACCTGTTTTCTTCCAAACAAGCAAAGGCTTGAAAATTCCTTTGAAACACGAAATTTTGGGGCACACTGAGATGTGGGAGGCTTGGCTGAGCTGCATGTGTGGAAGAAAGATTCTGTAAGGATTCGTAGCTCCAGCTGAGTTTTTGTACTGTTTCTGAATGCCTTCAAACTCCCTGGGTTGGGGTCTGAGGGCAGCACAAGCTTTAGAGCTGTTTTGCAGGACTGTGGGCCTCGCTTCTTGTTATTGTCTCCCTCCCAGCATATGTCATATGCAGCGATGTGCAGGGGAGCCAAGTGCCACTGCTCCGTTCATAGGGTCAGCTGAGAGGCCGTGCACAGCCCGCTGCTATTTCTCTCTGGCTGGATGCATCTGTTTGTCCCTCTTGCACAGCACTGGAAATTTGGAGAGGAATCCCTGCCTGCTGCTCCCCTCCTTTTCCTGCACATGCTTCCTGAGTTGCAACACGTCAGACGGATCGTTCCTCTGAAGCCGTGGCTTGGGAACGGCTCCAGCACAAAGGCCTTGTCTCTGTGTGCTCCTTTTCATCCTAGTGAGGAGAGGGAAACTGTCTCATGTTGGACAGGGTCCCTTTCCAGCTGCTGCAAGCTTGCACGCCCAGGAAGTGTATGTTGCTAAGCCCCTTTATGGTACCTTTGTAAAACATGCTTTAACTGTCTGCAAATGTACGGTATTTAAGCAGCAGAGTCTGTATTATCAAACGCAGTCATGCAGACTGTAGTCCTCGGGGTGAAAAGCTTTGGGGAGAGAGGCTGGATGTGACAGTGAAATTTGAGAACCAAAGCAAGAGGAAATTCTTGCCCATGTGTGGGATTAGAGCAGGTTCAGTAGAGGTGGAGGATGGGGAACATATACTCCTTCCCAGTTTGGAAGTGTCGAAGCAGCGGGGTCAGAAAGGAGAGGGAGAGGCAGGGCAGGGACAAGGCAACAAAAGATCAGGCTGTCCAGTGGACCACAGTCTGCTGTGTTTTGTTTTTTGCCTTTAATGCTGTACTTTTCTCTGCCCGTTCCTCTTAACTAAATTTGGGCAAAGATAATTCTGAATTTTTTTTTAGTTAAAAGAGCAACCCTACCTCCATTCAGATTTTTTCAGAAGTTATGTTTTGTATCAGTGCATCTAGAATGCCTATTTTGCACTGATTTTTTTTTTTTTTAAGAACTTTTATTTCCCTCACCATTTCCCCATTTTCCTTTCTTACTTGTATCAATCTGAGCCGTCTCCAAAGGAAATGTGATGCTGCTGCTAGCTAACATTTCGAGTGGGTGACACTGTATGTTAAACATCATGTCTGTAATAACTTAGCCTTCAGTCGGAAGTTTGCCCTAATTGTTTGTATTTTTCTTTTAATATATAAATCAAGGTCACAGTTCTTCAGCATTTGTAGAGCATTTCAACACGGTGTTCGTTTCAGGTCTTACATTTTTTTTCTGCCTCAAATCCTTGGAGATCTTTGGGGTTAGGATTTCTCATTCAGTAACTGTATTCAGTAAAATGAAGTGTCTGTCAAAGCTATATTGCACCTTGGGAGAGGATGACAGGTTCTTCCAGAGTTCTCAGTTTGCAAAGCCTTAACCATCTCCTACTTTAAATCAGGACTTTGCCACTACTTAAGGTCTTTAAGTCCTTCATTGACTTTATGTTAACAATGAGCCTGCCCTCTCTTGCTTTTTAGTAAAGCCTTTGATTTTTTTTCAGAGTTGCATTTCATGAATGTTACAGGTATTAATTCTTTATTCTGATATGGAGAAGACTTAAATCTCATAAAGTTTATTGGAGAAGGAAAAATAACTTCCATCCCAGCAGTGCATTTTTCAGGTAATTTTTATGTTTGGAATCTGTTTGCCATGTAGATTTCAGAAAGCTAAATGCTTGATTTGTACCTCCAGAAAGATAGTTTTAAACATGTTTAGTGGTTTTAAGTGTACAGAAAGTGGAGAGTTCAGAGCTGAAATTAACTTGTTTGTAAATCATTTTTTTCATAGACAAGGTCTAAAAAGCATTAAGCAGAATGAAAATTTAGCATATCTAGGCACAGGAAGATAGGTTAAAGTTGTAGTAAGAACCATGATTTCGAATTTTCTACCATTTTTAGTTGTCTGAGTCAGCCCTTTTCTGAGGGCAAACTTTACAGGTCCATGCATATGACTAAGTGAGTAGAGTTTTAGGGAGATGAGGTGAGAACACTGCAAGGGCTTGTCTTGGGGCATCTGTATGTGGATGGAGGACTAGCAGGTAATGTCCTGTGGTGTGTGCCCCCTGCCCTGTACTGTGGCTATGGCAATGACCATTTGTTGTCCCTCATTAAAACCTTCCAGTTCTTAGTGTTAGCAGAGTGACTCTGGGTTGCTTGGCTTTGCTCTAGTTTCAGCAGTTACCGTCTGCCTGCCTCAGTTGTCCATAATGCAGTGGAGTTTTGGATATTCCTCACAGTCATTGTGTTTAAGGTGTGTAGACCTACTTCTGAACACAGAACTGAGTTTACTTACTTAGGAATAAGTCCTGCACGGAGTAGCATGTTCCCTTGTGCTGAAGCCTCCTCTCCTTCCCTTTTCCACCACCCTGATGGACTGCAGTTGGGTCATTGGTTGACTCCTCTTTTCATCCACACCCAGAGACTGAAGGGATGCTTCTGGAGGCCAGATGCCTGCTCACCATCCCCCCTGGTGTGTAAGTAATTGCCCTGAGCATGGAGGTGGCTTCCAGTGCTCTCTGGAGCTTTGGAGGGCTCCTAGGAGGAACTCTCTGGCTTGAGTGGCTTGCAGTGACTGCTGCAGAGCCCTGGCACTAAAAACTGCCAGGCTGCAGGAAGGAGTTCCTGAAAGAGCCTGTTGTGCTAATCCATAATGAATGGCTGAGGGGAACAAAGCGTAACGCATAGGTATTAGCGTAGATGGCAGGTTTTGGTATTTTATTTTTGTTTATATTCTCTGTTAGTCCTTCAAAAAGAAAGCTGCAAGGCCCAAATCAGCTATAAAGTCCTTGTTGAAATTAGCAGTGAAAAAAGACGTGGTTTTTTGCCTTATTTCCTTGAAAGTGATAACTGTCCTCTTCTGCTAGGGAATGACCCATCTGGGTGCATATTGCTCCATCCTTCAGGTACACAGGGATGCATGTGAAGTCTTTATAAGTTCCAACAATTCGGCAACTCATAAAAAATTAAAGACGAACCCAAACCAGCACAATTTTTCATTCCTAAACCAAGTATTTTAAAGTATGAATCCAAAATCATGAGTTGATATTTCTAAACCATGTTTTCCAGGGTTTTTTGTCTCTTCTACTGTGTTCGGCATACACATGGTTTTATGTGGTGCTGCCTGGGGTATTGTGAGGACTGGGTACTACTTGCAGCCCAGGCTGTGGTAGCAGAAATCATTCATCCTGTCTCATCCCTTTTGGGCTTAGCCCACGGAAAGACTTCTGTTCAGTTAGCCGAGTCATTACAGTAAGAGAGCTGCACTAATATCTTGCCAGCTGCAGGACAGAAAATACTTCGTCTTGGAAGCCTTGCCATGAAGAAATTTTGTCTGGAAAATTCTGTGCAGGTTTGAGCTGGCCAGGTAAACTTATACTGGGAAATGCTTTGTAAAATGTGTCCTGAAACATTTTTATCTGGTGCTGATGGCCTTAAAAGCCAGATGAAGTGCATCAGTGACTCACGGTCACTTACTGCCCTGCCGTGTGATGTAAACCAGATCTTGCTTTGGTGCCTTCTTGCGTACAGCCTTGTCTGGCTGGATGGTGAATTTCAAGCTTGTGCTTATAGTCTGCAGTTCATACCCTAACCAAGCTATTCTCTTGAAAAAGATCTCGTAAATTGCTTGTGGCATAAATACAAAGTTTCCAGTCACTTCCTTACTATTCTACTTACTATTCTTGATTAAACAGGAAATTAGATCTAAATGTTAGAATGACCTAAGAAGTTTTATTTCCACTTCTCCTCAACTTCTTTCCTTCCATTCCTCCCTCAAAATGTGGGTTCGTTGCAGTTTTAGGCCTAATGATTTTTCAGTCTTCTGGTGGGCATTGTTGTAAAAGAGTGGAAGCTTAACATTTTAGAGAAGGAAAAGGGAAGGTGAGTAGGTTTGGGTTTTGTTTGTTTATTTTTTAAAGTTTCCCAAATACATTTGGGTATTTGTGACAGTCATAATAAAATAAATTTATTAGAGAAGAAGATTAGGTATATGAAGCAAAGCACTGTTTTCCAGCAAAATGAGCAGCTAGGATATATTTCAGTCTTCAGATGCTTGGCTAAATAATGGTAACATACGTTTTTTGCTGCTAGAAATTGAGATTTTGGCCGTCATATGCAACTGTGAAATCTGTAGGCATATACTGTAGCAGAAGCTGTCTTTATGCATATACAGCACATGGTATTTGGCTTGGGAGAAAGTTCTTCGCTCTCGAAGAAAGTCAGGTTTTTGACGGAACTGACTGCTGTTTGTGCTTCATAGTTAAAATTACTTTATTCTGGAAGGACAAATAAGTTGTATGATTAAAGGTGCTGTTGTTTTGCCCCTGTTCCCAGCAACACAGTGTGTTTCTCTGGCTCGCTCTTCTTTCCAAGCTGTTTCTTTCCAAGCTTGTGATCATAATTACAGTGAGAAGTAGATTACATACATCTGTATATTCCAGCAGGAAAACTGAGCCTCAGAAGAATTTTGGACTGTGGGACATTTCCTTACTCACCTCTGTCTTACGAAGTGTTTTGGTATCCTCAGAGGGTTCTGGGAATGTCAATCCGAGCGGCCTAATAAGACACTGGGTGTAGAGAGGATGGGGAGTAAAAGGAAAAGGATGGAAGAAGTATGCAAGTGGTGGTTCACCAGTGTCACATTAATAGAATCCTCGAATCAAGTGCTCATTCATTTTAACTAGAGGCTAATTAATCAGAATGAGTAGATAAAATGATAAGCTGCTTTTAATGAAGTGAAGCAGCTATATTAGCAGTAAGCAAAATGCAAAATATTTGTTCTCTGGCACATGTGGTTTTCATGGGGACTGTGGTTTGCCACCAGCTCTGGACTGTGCTAGCCTTTTTCTTGCTGCACTCTGCAGGCTGTGCTGTCTGTGTGTTTCAGCATGTGGCCAATTCAGAATTCGGGAAATAGAATCTAATCAGAAGCAGGTGTAACATTTTAAAACCAGAAGGAATGTTCCTTACAGATCTTTTTCTATGCCAGATTAGCATTTGCCAATTTTCAAACTTCGGATGCTGTTATTTTTCTTTGGAGATAGCAGGATTTATGCTTCCAAGCAGGCAAGCAGACAAACAAAAACTGTGTGGATTTACCAGAGTGCCGCTGTTTGAAAGGCAGCAATATGATACTGCTTGGTAACTGCTAACACAGCCTGAAACCAATCAGTAATTATCTACCCATTTGCAACTTAAGAACAGAAATGCACCAGGCTGGTGCCGCTTGTGTATATGATTGAGTAGAGGGCCAAAGCCAGCGTGCCACTGTTAAACTGGAGCAGGCTTGCATACTCTTGTTCAGATGATTTTCTGCAGTGCATCTGTGCCATCGTGGTGTTCCCCAGTGTCTCTCTTGAAAAGCTGTAGCAGCCATTGGATGGACTATGATGTGCATGGCAATGCAAGGCTATAATAGGAAATACATAAATGAGTCATATATTAAGATAATGACATAATTTACATTGGGCTGAATTACATTAAGTGCCCACATTTAGGCTGGAAATGAACTTCACTTATGACTATGTATATCCTTGTTGAACTGAACTCAAATTAGCAATTTATTCATAAAAGTCACCTCACAGTAAACTTATAAACTAGCGGTTCGATAAGGTTCCTGTAGTTTTGTGAACTGGAGAAGCTGAGCTGATAGATGGACGTGATTTGCGAATGGGATGCTGGCAAGGAAATTGTCTTCCCCCCACCAGCCTTTCCTTAAAAGACTCTGCTTCCCAGCGCCATTCAAGTGTAAATCCCTGTGCAACAAAGGGGAGGCTGGCAGCTCCACCGGTTCAGCAGTATAAGCGATCTCGCATGCTTCAGTTGAAAGGTTGAATCCCTGAAACGCAGAATGCTGCTATAGAGGGAGACTCTCAAAAGGCTGGTGAGAATGGCGGGGTGGGGCGAGCCTGGGGTTGGAAAGCTGTTGAGATCCTTGAAAGCGCAGTGACAATTTTTGTCTTTACCGTAAAATGACCTGGAGGCTGCTGGACAAAGGGAAAGCTGCTGCTCAGGTGATGTTGCAATCACCAGCTCTAGGAGCAGGATTTTGCTTGTTCTCCCCCTTAGGAACACAGCACGCTGCTCTACTTGCCAGCACTGTATGTGGTGCCAATATTTTGTCTACAGTGTGCATTGAGTCCCTCTTAGTTTTCCTGTTTGGATTATTCTTTCTAACAACTTCATGTTGCAAGTCTCAAAGCTTCAGAATTGGGACTTCTTGCTATGCAAAACAGGGTACGAAATCTCGGACTTTGGTTTTACACTGACAGGATGAGGTTAATCTTGCACCTTCTGAAACCCTTGTAAATATTTGACCGGCTACTCGGCAACACGGCCGAACTGCCTGAGTTAATGCTTAATATGAGAGTGGTCCTGAAGTGCATGGCTTTGGTGATGGGCCAAGGGTCACAGAGTGAGCAGTAGTTCCCCATGAAGACATCTGTGCTCCCTGTTCCTTATCTTCCAGAATTCCTCCCTTTCCCCCCTCCACTGCCCCAGATCTGCAGGCCGGAGGAGGTGAGATAGCTAAGTCCACTCCAGGCAGAGTCAGCCGTGTGTGTTCAGGTGGCAGTAAAATTGGTTTGGGCTGTCCTGCTGACTTTCTCTGCCCTGGTGCTTTTGCTGGTCCAGCAGCAGTGTGGTAATCCCTGACTTCCAAGTGAGGGCGAGCCCCTCAGGCTCTCCACAACTCCCTCTGGGTTTGGAAGAAGGTTTTTATGCGCATATAAATGGTACCAGTAGGCAGTCGGTAGTAACTGCTCACTGGGGAGGAGCAGCCTAGAGACCAGTGACAAATCTGAACCTGAATATCTTACAGTTTAAATTGTAGGTTCTGATACCTGTCATGCCTTGATAATGTAAAAATACCCCCTTCTTGTGTTCTGAATGAAATGCTTTCTAGTCTTGGAAAGTTAGCACAAAGACTACATGGGAAAATGTTTTCAGCTTTATGAACCAGATGAATGAAAATCCCCTTCTTGTTGTACGGGAACTACCCAGTGCAAGACACCTTTTGCTTTTCTGATGTAAAGATTGATCACTCATAATGTTGTACCATATCAGTCCTTCCAAGTGGCAAGAACCTTAAATGTCAGTGCAAATGGGAGAAGATTCTTTCAGAGAAGTTCAATATCGTAACAGAGCTGTAACATCACTTAAAATTGAATCTGTTTTTTTAAACTGGTTGTTTAGGTGTGATGGATGTTGCTTGAGGATACCAGCAATCAGAGACCGTCCCAGAGACAGGTATAGTGTATTCCAGTAACTGCGTAAAGGAGTAGCACTGCCCCAGCTACTGCTCCATGAGATGGAAATGAGCAAAACTTTGATTATCGAAAAACTAACTTGGTGTTAAAAAAATTGTAGCACTTTCTACAGCTGTGTTTTTTTAGCTATTGTTGTAAAAAAAGTTGTTAATTTCTGGCAATAGTTTATTAGGGATTATATTTACAGTATTTACCCAATCTAGGCAGCTATAGAGGCTTTAAAAATACCCACAGCTGATTTCCAAAGAATCTGCTTGCCAGTATTGGCATTGGCAGATTCAGAAAGGAAGAAAACCTCATAGAAAGAAAGAATAAGGCATATAGCTGTCTCCAGAGCAAATACAGTGAATGATTAATGTGTCTGAATGGTGTCATTGAGAGTGATGTTATTTAGTTATGTGACACTGTGCTAGTTTTTGGTGACTGCTCCAGTTTTTTTGGCTCTTGGGGTTCCCTCAGTATCTCACTCTAGGCCTCGCATAGATGACTTTGCATCTGTGGTTAGGACTCACGTTTAAGTTGTTTGATACAGTATTGCATGAGTCCCTAAATGCTTGGTTGAAAGTAAGTTCAAAGAGTTGCATATGGTGTTTGCAAAATCCAGTTATGATGATAATTTCCCTCTCTGCCCCCTTGGTCTAAGGAATCTGAAAATTGTAATTTTTTCAGACATCATTGGTACTTATTGCGCTTTAGTTAACTGTAGCTACTTTATACTTTGTGTCAATAACTTAATAGCAAATATCTTGTAATTATTCATGAAATTATTTTGAGTTAATGTGACACCCACTTAACAACAAATTTCCAAGATTTAAGTCTTTGCGTATGGTATTTCAGATAAAAACAAAACAAGTGTTACTGCAGTAGTAGTGATGTGCGGATAAATTTGGTGATTCACCTTGATTTTTGAAACCATTCCTCACACAAAATGTCTGTGGCTTTTTGGGGGGGAGGAGGGTGTTGTTTTGATTTTGGGGTTGTTTTGATGTTGTTGTTTGGGTTTTAATATGCTGAGAAGTTAGTTTATATGCCCACTTACAGTTTGCTAGTCTCCATTTTCTAGTCTGCATTTCTGTGGCAGAAATTTTGATTCCTCAAGATCAGTTTTGGAAATAAATTATTACTGCATTTTATCCTATTTGATAAAAATGTCTCAGGAGAAAATGAGTGTCCAAGAAAGAAGGCAGTAGTGTTGGAAAAAATCTGTTTGTGCTGGTAAGGAGTTTTGATCCCATACCAGGGACTTGATTGGGAAGGGTTCAATACGTTTGACTCCAATGCTCCTAATCCAAACAAGCCATACGGAAGAAGCTATAAAAAATAAGGTTTGGGAAAACCTTTTGCTATGGGGCTTGTGATCAGAGCACCTCAAACATAGTTCCTAAACCTTCTTCTTTTAAGATCTGCTAGTGGGCAGACACCTGTGTGAGCACTGAGCATGGCCCCAGCTGGCAGGTGTTAGTTTAGGTGTTTTTATAGCAGAACACAGTGCTGGAAAAGAATATCATTCTTTATAACCTATTATCAGATGGGGAATTGAGATCTAGGCAGTGGTTCTTCAGAAGGACCGCGGCTTATCATGAGCTCAACCTAGGTTCAAATGAAGTCTAGCATTTGCTTCCTGAAAGTGTTCAGCAGGTGCTACTGTAAAATGAGAGTCTGTTGGGCCACTACAAATGCCAGCCCTGTATTTCTAACTGAACATATGGATGCACAGAAAAGCGAAGTTATTTTCCTTCAGATCCCTGGCAAGTGAATGACATAGCTGGGAATAGAATGGAGGTTTCCTGATGTCCATTTCCCTCTTAAAATTACCAAACAGCGCTGCTTTCTTCTTCATTGTAGACGTGAATCGAGCCAAACTGCATGCACAATTAGCTTTTTTTCCTGCAAAGCTGGGGGGAAGGAGGGAAGGAGGAGGAGACCGGAGATATAAAGGGGGAGGGGAGAGTCATTCAGGGACACTGTACCTGCTGGGGCACAATGTAATAACCGCTGGGGCAGCCTGGGCTGCAGATGCATTGTTATCTGCAGAGTCCCCGATCTGGGAGAGCTGCAAAAGGTTTAATGCAAATCTGAGACCTCTGCCATTGTGTGAGACAGATTAGGGCTCATTTGCATTCCTTCTCCTATAATAATTACCTAGCAAGGAGTGCCTGTTACCATTAGCTTCATTCTGTTTGCCTGTGATAACACCATCAGCAATCTCTTCTCCACGGATTGTGGACACTGTGAGGATGGGCAGTGGGCCAAAAAAATGATAATAAAAGAAATCTGTTGGGAAAGTAGTAGAAAAATGTGAATGCTGAAAAATTAAAATGCAGATAATTTTAGTAATAGCTGTTAAATACAGCTAGAGAAATACTGTGAGCTGAAGAGTAAAAGTCAATATTAATCCATAATATTGATGAGTTGTATGGTTTCAAATATCAGTCAAGAAAAGCTAGCATAGGATTTTAACTGAGCTTTATCTATGGTGCTTCAATAGTTTTGTTCAGTTTTCAGAACTGATTCAGGTTGTTCTAAAATGAGCGCAAGTAGAGATCAGTGTTACGGAGAGAAAAATGTTAACAGTGTAAAACTGATGTGATGCATCAGAAATTCAGGTAAAATTCCACAAACTTAGTGCAGGTTTGGGTCCTGGAACTAAAGCAAGTAAGTATTCCTGACTTAGAAATAAGGTCAGATGTTTGGGGCTCTTTTACTGTGGGGTTTGTTTGTTTGTTTATAAGACGGGAGGAATTAAATAGCAGAAAAGGAATGGATGGAGCCTGGAACTCATGTCAGGGCCTGGTTGTGTGTCACCACAGAAGGTCTGCTTTGGATGCTCCTAGTGCAGGGTCTAGGGGGAGCTCTGTTTGGAAGAAGATAATATGCCAGATATTCCACATGCACATCAACATCAGGGAGGGAGCAGCGAGTGCCTGGGCCACTGTTTTGGTGCAGGCTTTCCCCTGCCAGAATTTTCAGTGAAGTAATTCCATCTTTCACAGTGGAGGGGTGGTGAAGCAGGAAGACAAATCGAAGCAACCCTGGCTTTAATCTGCCAAGCAGCCACCTTATATGTATTTAAATAGATGTACGCTGATTTCTGATCTGCAGCAGGCTATGAGTCTCATAGTTGCTTTTATTTTTTCAAGTGATATTGTGAGGATATGCTGCCACATTCACGTTGTCATCAGTGTGGAAGCAGTAGAATGCCTAGGATGGTGCTTGAAAAGTTGGCCGTGGTTCTGAGGGGAGGGGGTGGTGGGGGGTTGCAAGGGGCTTTTCTGTAGGTGACCTGTTGGGCAGCGAGTGAACTGCCAGGACGCCGGGAGAAAACTTCAGTTCCTGCGACTGGCATCATTCTTGCTGTTAGGGATTTGGGTGGGTGCTGTGTTGCCATAACTCTGAAGAGTTGAGAGATGCTCGTGTGTGAACATCCTTAGTTTTCCAAAATTTTCCTCTTGCCATTGGATTTGTTTTCTTAAACTGTGGTAACAAGAAAAGAAATTTGGCAACACTTAATATCAAGATACATGGATAGGGCTAAGTGCTGCCTTCAGTGATACCACTAGATAGTTAGCATTAACCACAAGTTATATTGCTCTGAAGGATTAGAGAGAATGGCAGAGAACTGGAAATGTTCATATTTCTTAAGTCTATTTTTTTTCTCTTCTTGTTTTTACCACTATAATAATGTTAAAAATCACAAACTTGACAGTTACACAAATGTAAAGGGAAAGTTTAAAAGAGAAGTTAAAAAAAAACAGTTTTAAAGCTTATGTTTCTTAAAGCGAATGAGTACTTTTATTCTAGATACAAACTAAAGGATACAACTGTGTTTTATTTAAAAGCAGCAGCATAAATCTTTTGTTCATCTTCAGACCTTTTTCTAGGAGGAGGAAGTACAATTTGGTGCATAGCTAGTTCTATATATATAATTTACAAGTTGTGCCATCATTACATTGGAATAAAACTGCGGTTGATATAATTGGAAAAGTCTAATGTATGTAGTGTGTGAGGAAAGACAAGAAAGTTTCAAAGTGCATGGAAAATAATGATTATATACATCTATCTGTAAGCCAAAACAGAGCAACATATGTTACTGTGTGAGTAATTGGAGATAATAAAAAAATCTGGCTACTTAGATACTGCAGTGTGATATGTGAAGCTGTATGTTTATATATATATACACACACAGTTTGAAACTTAAAAAAATAATGTAAAGATCGCATAGCTTCTTACAAGGCTTGTATTATTCGTGCAAATTATTTTTCTCCTGTGGCCCTTCTTTAATTATTATTTTAGTCCAGTCACCATATGTATTTTCAGTCTTTTTTTTTTTTATTCTGTAGCAATGCATTCCAAGTAATCTGTGTACTCAGCAGTATATAGCTTTTCTTCTTTAACCCACCATATGCATGGGTATGTCACTCATCCCAAGGCCTCTGTAATCTGGAAGAGGTGCATCAGAAATGAGTTTTTTAATCCCCTTCCTTATTTGAAAAGTTGAACTTGGGCTTTAAAGCCCTGTGTTAAAGACCCGTAAAGGCACATGAGCAGATGAGGTTTTGTTGGAGAAAATGTCACCGTAAGCGAAGAGGTGCCGAAAGCTCTCGCCCCAGCGCAGTGGCACTGGCACTGCTGTTGCTCATCCTCCCTAATGGGAGGCAGTGGCCTGTCACACCCAGGAGCAAGGAGGTGTTCGTTTGCTCAGGCTGAGCTGCACAACCGAAGCTATACAAGCTGGTCTGAGTTGTTTTTCAGTACTGCTGCACTTGAAGGTAAATTTAAGCTTACTCTATTGTTTTGTTGAGATGCATGTCATGTCCTCTATCCCTCAACAGAAGTGCAAATACCTGTTTGGAGAAAGGCTAAAGTTGTGGGCAGATAAGCCACTCTAGGAAACAGACATCCCAGCTTGGTAACATACTGCATTTGAGACCAATGCATGTCCAAAAGAGTCACTGAAAAGAGAAAAAGAAGTAGGGGGGGGGCTTGTCTGTGCCGTTCACTGCATTAGCAAGCAAAGGACCCACCGATTGTCAGTAGGTTAGACTGACCATCACACGTAAATGAATCAAAGGAACAGCTGTTTGTTCTCGGGTATCTTTAGGCTGTCCGAGAATGAACATCAGGCAATCCTTTCTGTTGTAACAGAGTCCAGATATGGACTACTTCACAGAAAATGCAAGAGAAGTTACCTTTCTAACTCAGCAGTAGCAAGGCCACACAGGTCGCTGCTCTACCTTCGTGTCTCACCATGCCTCCTTCCTCTTTCTCTCTCTTCAGCAAGTTTAATAGCATGAGGTTACTAGCTGAAGAACTGGCTTTGCTGACTTTCACCTAACAAAAATGTTTCACAGGCTTTACACTATATGGCATAGTGATACGTTTCTCAAATACTGAAACAAAACATGCCCACAGAGAGCATAGATATCCATGAAAACATACTTAAACATACGTTTATGAAGTAATGCGGATAGCTAAACTTTTGTATAAGCATAACCATACACCCACACAACTTACAAGACTAGACTTATTTTCAGCTGCCTTATTATCAAAATTACAATTTATATAACATAAATTATGTGAGCCAAAGGAATTTATGAAGCAGAATTCCGGAATTGGTTTAACTCTCTTGATTCTGCAGAATGTTTCCATCTTAGCAACTGCAATAACTTTTTTTTATTTTTTTTGGGGGGGGAAGGGGAAGGGGAGAGTTAGGATAAAAATATCTGATGAGAAGGGCTGAAACTTTGAAGCATTGCAGAAAGCTATGTTTTGACATTTATTGGAAGGCTAATTGCAAAATATTTCTTTTAGACCTACTCTAGTACAATGTGGGTAGCAGTAGTCAACAAAGCAAATTATGAAGGGAAAACAAAGGATTTGCACACTGTTGTCCAGTGACAAAATCTGGGTACCCAAAGCAAAGCAGCAGTGACCTAGGCACAGGGCTCTGCCCAAGGTAATCAGCTTTCCTGAGTTAAAAGAAGTCTGTTTTCTGGGTGGAGCACCAGGCAGATTTGCCCAAAGACTGCAAACATTAGTCTCTTCATGTGGTTTTGTGAACTGAAGTTTATTTCTTAATTTGTGTACGACTCTGTTGGGCAAAACCATGGAGTTGCTGCAGAGAGCTAATGCACGTGGGTGTACATATTCTTGGCTCAGCCTCCTTGAGAAGGACTGACACACAGGAGCTGGGACTTGTGGGATGTTTTTCTCAAACAAACCCTCATCCTCTTTGGACTAACTACAATGGAAGGTTTTTCAATTTCTTTTTTTTTATTTCCCCCTCGTCCCCCGCTCATACGTGACTAAGGAGTTTGTGTTCAGTCCTTGTGACTGGAGTGTGGCTGTGGTCACAGGTCATGATCTGAAATTTGAATGGGTTACGACTCCAGCTAAATAAAATATGCCATCTTCCCTTGTTCCAGCAGTGTAAAGTTAGCTGGGTATTTGAGTAGAAAGGAGTTCACCATTATAAAAGCAGGCAGTCTGGGGAGAATGAGGAAGCTGAGCACAAGCCTGCAAGCACAGCTTGTGTACATATTTGTTGAAAGCTAATTGGCAACGCAGTTGCCTTTCAAAGTTGTTCTTTCACCTATCAGTAGAGCACAACTCTGGTACTTAATGTACTGTAGATTACGTAAACGCTACCCTGAAATATTTGTACAGGCAATTAACTCTTGTTTTTATACTACTCTTGAGTTACAAATGGAAGCCTGCTGTAGAGCTTGGAATATTTATGCTATGAGAGATATTCCATAATTAGATTAAATAATGCTTTCAGCAAACTAGCTAGCATTAAGATCAGAAAAACAGGATATTGGCTATCCTGTGAGGAGCTGACAGTCTTTTAAAATTTGGTATCCAAGAAATACAGATGCTGTGTTTGTACCCCATTGTTGAGGAGCAGCAGTGTTTACAAGAGTTTTGTGTAGAGCAAATGGATCTGCTTTTGGTTATTATATTTGAAGACTGTAAATGCTTATATCACTAACACTGGTCTGCATTTTTGTGGCAAAACATGATTACTAATGGAGTAACTTGAAGCATGTGTACAGCGTGGTGTCACAGTTACCAGAACAACATCATCATCTAATGTGTCTGGGTAGCTCTAAGAATACTTACGTGGATGCATATTTATTTTTTCTTCCTCTTGCTCTTTTCAAACTTATCTTACAAACATTTTGTCCCTGATGAAATTAAGTCACGGCTCTGCAATTTGAGCTGGATAATAAATCTATTAAAATGCAACCAATTGGTAACAACGGTCTTAAAGCCAGACCACCATCCTCTAGAGTTTATTCACAAGCACTTGACCTAATATGACCGTGAATATGAATAAAATGTTAAGGGATTTTATTGCAATTCGTAGTGTGACTTGCTGCTACGATAATAAAACAACATTTACAACCTCAGTGGCTGCAGCATTCTCGTGCTCATCACCATGTGCCTGCACTAACAGAGGTGTAGGTAATGGGTTCCCCAACGGAGTGTCAAGGGACTGCTTAAAGGAGTTCATTAGTATTTTACATAGAATCAAACAGGCTAAAAGGGTGGAAAATAAAACTGATGGAATCAAAATCCTTCATACTTTTCATGTACCAAGACATCACGATAAGATCAGATTGTAGTTAATTAAAAAACCAGCTTCTTCAGAAAGAAGGAAGCGTAATTTTTTGTACATTAGTGCAAAAGTGTTATTACTAATACTGACACACACACATTGGCTGTGTTGTGAGGCTGGGTTTTTTGTGGATGAGAACAGCTAAACTTGACTGGCACTTCCATTATGAAGGCAGAAGCCCATTTGCAGGTTTTGGATTTGTTCTCTAAATGGTCCAAATCGATTGCTTCTGTGGTCAGATATTCATCTGTTTTCTCTTGCATTTCTTTTTCTTTCTTATAACAACCTCTCCCAGACAGAGAATTCTTTATGCAGGAAATTTCAAGCAATTTAACTGAGACTTGTCTTCTCTCAGTCATTTGTAAATTGTTGTGATAGATTTTACTTGCCCAGTTCAGTAGCAAAACATTCTTGCTTAAGAGTTCCTTCAGCTTTATCCGACTCTCTGACATGCATAGAGATGACCTTATTTGCAGGAAAGAGGTAAATACGTGAAATGGTTCTTGAAATGTCTGATGTCATACACAACCACTCTTCCCTATGTGACAGAAGATGTGGATGGTAAATATGGGTGAAACCAGAAGGCTGCTGCAATTGTTGATGATTTTCAGTAGTTTCTACAAGTTTTTCTTGGATTCCTTTAAAGTCCCCTGTGGCTATAGGAAATTAAAGATGTTTGAAGCTTTACCTACTTGCCAGATGAAAAGAGACGTAATGCCTCTATACAGTCGCTGTCTTCTTTAGGGGACTATAGTTCTTCATTAAAGTAATCTTAGCAAAAATGACAAATAAATCAACTTAAGAAACAATTTTGGTTTGATGTTTCTCTGCTTTAGAAATTTAAAACTAGTGCTTAGTGTAAAAATGAAGAGGCAGAGGGATTTCTGTTTAATTGTCAGGACGAAATTTGTAGGTAGAGGGATTTTAATTAGGTCAGACAGTGCAGTTGGAAAAATATTTTTTTGTGGATATGAACATTTCTTCAGAGTCAAATTTAATGTTTTGATGGAGCAATTAAGTGTCATTCATTTCAGGGTCTAACCTGCGTCAGATTTCTTAATCCAAGGTCAGGAGTCATTGGTTCTTAATGAGTGTTGCAATGTGTAAAAAGACCAAGTAGTTTGTAAAGTGATCTTCATGACTAACTAGAAATGAGATGTAACTTTGAGAGAAGGTGAAGCCTATTGAAAAAATCTATTTTTTATTAAACAAATGCAATTGGACTGCAGCAGGGAATATGACATGTTTTTACATGTGTTTTAATTTGATGTATTATTTAATCATGGCTGCTTCTGAAGCTGATGGCTGCTGCTGCAGCTGTTTCTTCCTTTCTATAGTATGCCTGTAGTTTCCTGGAGAGTTGGCACTGCCTACCCTAGTTTCAGGGTTTTCTCCTAGTCTCTTTACTAGTCTGTGTTAGAGGCTTGGTAAACTACCATTATTTGGACTCATAAGACAAATTATATAAATTGATGTGAATCAGCTGGAACTCTGGTACTTTACAGTGGCTGTGAATCTGCTCTGTAGTCTATCGATTTGTACTTTCCTTCAGTAGATTATACTGACTCTGAGTCTAGAGCAGCTTTTGCTGGTTTTCGTAATGACTGTAGGTAGGACTCAGTACAATTGGTGCAGTATTAATTCATGCACCAAGGCAAATTACAGCAGCAAACAGTCTTGCAAGCTTCACACTGCCTGGCTTCCTCTGTCACCAGTGTCAGTGATTCTCATTCTCTCATTTCCTGTGCTTGTCTCAAACCATTTAAGCAAGCAGTGAAGCCTATGAGGGGTACTGGCTGGGGAAGAAAAAAAAAGGCAAATAATTCTAGGTGGTGGATTTTGACCCACACTTCTACCAAAGTGGTTGCAGTAGTCTAAACAGTATCCGTGGCAAGACCTGCATGTTTTATGCCCATTTACTGTGCTATCACTGTGCTAAGGGACTTAGTTGTAATAATTAGCAGACTTTAGGTCAGAGGCGATCTGTTAATTATTCTTCTAGCTCTTCACGGACTATACCTTCCATTATGCCATAGGAGTTGGCTGAATTAATGTTTTTGGAGCTGTGAATGCGTTGTTGTCGTGCTGGTTTCCTTACTAATAATTTTGTTATATATACCTAGAAGTGAATTGTTAAAACGTGCACCTGAAAAAACCCTTTTCTTCCTTCATTTTTTCTGTGAATACAGAATAGCTAAAGCACGTAAATCTGTGTGTCTGACTTCAGGTATGGTGGATTTCAAAATCAGGTACACTGTAGGGCTCTGTCACCCTTCCCTTTTCTCCACCCCCACATCCAGAGAAAGAAGTAACCTAGTATCTGAGGAATGCAAGTTATGCAGATGTTCAAAAGGCCAAATAAAACAAATAGATGGGCTGCAGCTGCTGGAGCAGCATAAAGCAAAGAACACTCGCTGCTGTGATGAGAATGTTGTATTTCAGCAGGCCTCTAGCTTTTGCTGTTTGAGGAAAACAGCATGGTAAGTTAGTTTAACCAGTTTTTAATCTTATTTTGATTGTAAATTGTGATTACTTTCATAATTGTTGAGATTTCAAACCTTTAGATTTCTTGTTAATGAGGAAACAGAAGAATAAGAAGTGGTAATGTCCTTTCATGGAAAGGAAAGAGGGAGTACCACAGTAGTACAAGATTTGTCACTAATCTTTTAGTGAGAAATGACAGACTTTCAAGAATCTATGGGGGGACACCTGGGAGAATTTACTATATCAAAATACACCTTCTAATATCCTGAGATTACACTGGGAGACCAGACACTCTGCTGTACATTAAGTCAACTTTCCATCAGAAATTTTGGTGTTGAGGAAGCTGAAGGTTCACTGACCAATATACTCTTCCAAACTGAATGTCATCTGGAGATTAAAAAAAAGGGTGAAAAAATGATACTAGACTTGTATGGGACCAAGACACTTCTCAGACTGAGTAAATCATTGACATGCAGATTAACAAAACTGTTCAGCAGTTGATCTGCTATTTTAGGGCATTCCTAAGCAACACAATGGAGTGCCATAGAGAGATGCCCAAGCAAATACTACCCTCCTCTGGTACATTCACATAGCACAACCTTTTGCAGAAATATTTATACTGTCCTGGGAATAGCATGGGCATGTCAGAGCGGTGTAACCATGCGCTGGAGGTCTACAGGAGGAGAACTTGGCTTCTGCCAGTGTTTGGTATTGCCACTTCAGCTCTCGCAGCACGGATAAGCATGCCTCCCTAAAGGGGTACTGTGTGTGAACCTGGGCAGGTTACTCTTTGTTCATATGTTTTAAGAATGGCATATTGAATGATAAGTAAGATATGATGCCTTTGTCCTCAGCCTGTGTAATCTGGTCATACTGAACTCTTGGTTTGGACTGTGAAATCACGTACAGTTTGCTACCTAGCTCTCTCCTGGTCTAGAGATCCTGCTCAAGGTTTTCCTTTTCCTGTATGCTGCAAAATCCAGTCTGACAATTGTTTGACTTCTGAAATAAGAGCAAGGTCATGATTTCAAGTGTTTGAGTTAATATTTTGGGCTTGTTACATACATGTGTGGCTAGTACCTCATCTAAAAGAATTCCAGCCACTGTGCATTTGGCAGTTTGGTTCTTGGACCAAGCTAGATTGCTATATGTTATCTTTTTGGTAGGGAACCAAGAGGACCCTGAATTACCCAGAGCTCTGAGTTGGATGTGCCTAGACCTTTTCCTGTGGTGAACTACTCCAAAAAAAACCCATACAAGCTTTTAATTTCTGAAAGCAAGATTTTATTTTAATAAGTATTGGAATAACTGGCTTTTTAAATAGAAAAAAATACAAAGCCTGCTGAATAAAAAAGTGAAATTAAGAGTTTATGAGCAACTTGCTGTTTTCTGGTCTGTTTCTGCAGGTGGGTCTTAACCTGAGAGCAGATTTTATCCAACTCAATGAATTTCTGAGTTACCTAAAACTCTGTGCAGTCCTCTCTGTCCCTGAGAAACTCCTTCCATTTTCTCTGAGGCTCACTTGCTTTTGCACTCTGTTCTTCATTACAGTCTGTTCTTGAGCTGTAGGCATCAAGCTGCTTGCTAGAACTGCTACCTGCTGCAAACACAGTATTTAAACCTTTGTAAGAATGCTTAAAAGTTCTCCATGGAAATGAATTGTCTTCTTTCATAGGGGTCCACTAGTCCTGTCACGTCTGAAAGAAATGTGATGTGTAACACAGAAATTAAATAGTATATTGCATGTCTGTAGCTTCTTTCGTTCCTGAATTTTGTGACCAAAAATTGTATATGATACACTTTGTGTATTTATAGATATGTTTATATATTATGTGCTTTTACCAATGAATATGGTCTTCAGAGAACAGAAGTTCCTCTGTTGTTATGAAGAAATGTACCACAGCATGATTGTTTCAACAGGCCACTGCTACCTGCTTGCAAATACATAAATCCTCTCACTAGAGTATAATTAATGTTTAAGAAGAAATTAGCAATGGGCTGTAACAGAACACTTTTGCCCACTTAGGATGGTGTTGAGTCATACCATTAAGGCTTTTAACTTGCTTATTTGCATTGCAAACTTGTTATGAAGTCTATCATTTTCTCTTGTGGAAGTATCTCTTGGGGAAATTGAACTCTCTCCTTCACTTGATGACATTTGCACAATACGTTCCTGATGTTTGAGGAGTGGTGGGCGCGATCTTTGAGCTCTACTAGGATGGTAATAGGAGGAAAAAAAATTACAGTAAAGACATTCGTGCCATGTGATAATATCTACTCTTCTGGTTGTATTTTGTGCTTTTTCTCTAGTAATAACGACAAATTGACCCAGAACGGAGGGCAGCTAAGGAGACTGAAAGCAAAGCAAACGATTGTGGTGGGCTTGGTCACTTTGTTCCTGAAACATGTTCCGAATCTCCTTAATTAATGGTAGTAGAGACAAAGCTTGTCTGATAAGGTCATTTAATCTAATGAAACTGGATGGGTTTTGTATGTTTTGGTCTTTTAAAAAGACTTTATTGTATAGCTGACGACTGTCATTATTTAACTGTTATACAGTATCTTATGATGTAGTAAAGTTTCTACTGGTTCAGGTTAGGATTTGCAGAGATGTAGTAATACAGTTAGTGGAAGAGTAAAATGGATGTGTGATTCTTGTGTGATGTTGTGAGGATTTTTGTACCTGTAATCGCACATGTGTCTGGACTTGTACTTGGTTGTTCCTGTGAGTCAGGTAGGTGCTGTTAATCAGGTGCAACACTTTGATGTGAGTGTGTACGGTCCTGCTTCCAAATGCTGGAACGTGTCTGTGGTCTTACTTGGTGTCTGCTGTTTGATGTCACTACAGATACAGATACTAAAAGCTATGGAGTTCTGGTACGTACATGTCATTTCCCTCAAAGAGCTGGGACTTGAGTACTTTCTTGTAGGAAGGATAGGCCACAGCTCCAAGTGCTTTAAGTGACAAGACCCTCTTGTAGTTCTTCCATTACCAGTGGTATTACAACAGTGAGTAATCTTCACCTGCGGGTGGACCCCCATCTTGTTCATTCAAAGCAATAGGCAGTCTGTGCCCCAAAACTTCAGCATTTGAGTCAACAGTTGTGAGTGCCTGTTCTTCCTTCCACGAGAGACATAATTTGTCACAAATTGTTTTGAAAAATGGAGTGTCAAGGACAGAAAGCAGCTCTCAATTCCTGCTTCAGTGCTTTGTCTATTGTGTGGTGCCTCTGCTGAACTGACCAAGGCACTTAATTCAGGGTGCACTTATTTTAGTACTAGCTACTTAACTATTAGTTGCGGGTTAAAATGACAGCCAGCTTTTTTGTTTCTTATTATGGTTTTCTCTTTTCCATATTCATGTTAGACTTTCCATATTTAGTGTTTGAGATTTTATGGAAATACAGATAGTCAAGTACTACACTTGTGAGGAGGTGAAATGAGGACAAAACACAGGGGACAGATCAGAATCTTTAATCTTTGCTGCTGCATGTAATTTATAAAATGTATTAATCTGGGTTCATTCATTTACTGAACTATTTTGCACACCACATCTCTGCTGTTTTACTTTCATTTGAACTGGTTCGAAGCTCATTTTGTTTAATAAAGAAGACTCAGCATAGCAAGGAGGTTTAGCTGCCACACCTTTTTGTCTTAGTTCTTGAGTGTCTGCCCCCTAAAGTTGTGGGGGAGTGTAAGTAGTGGTGTTAGAGTTACACAAATCAATTTCATTGCAGAGCTTTCCCTGTCATAATGATCGGTTTGCAGCACAAATCTCATTGATTTTTCACAGCCCTGTGGAAAAAAACCAAACCCCACAGTTGATGAATACAGCTGGGAGAGACTCAGGAGACACTAATTTTGTGGTTGGTGGGAGTAGCTGTGGCTGTTCCCACCTTCCTTTCTGGGTTCTGTAAACCTTTTCCATTAAGCCTGGCCCAGGAATTTGGTGTGGTAACCTATGAGAGACGGTGACCTCTTGAGAGGGCAGAGAAAGAGCAGCACTCACATCCAAGAGTGACGGAGGGAATAATCTTGCTGAGGTCAGTGGTGCCCCATCAGCCAGGGCGTGATCATTGCCAGAGCTGCCACAGAGCCCCGCTGGGTGAGAAAGCAGGGCTGTCTGCTCTCCTGCTCACAGCCTCATCCCACCACTCACCTTCTGTAAACACACTCAGAATAATTGGTGCATTACATTGCCTCCTCTTTTTTACTTTTTCCTTTTTCCGTTTTTTTTTCTTTTTTTAAATCTCCTTCCTCCCCAGCTACAGCCCTTTATAACTCTTTATAGGGGCAGAAGAGTGGAAATGAACTAAAGGTTATTAGAAAAGACAAAAATATCTGCATGGTGCTGGAAAAGTAAGACTTCTCTCCGTAGTGGTGTGTAAATTGTACCTCACTTTCAAGCTGTCTGCTTTATTTTTATATTCTGAGTCTGGCAGAGTATTGTCCCAGTACTGACCCCTTTTCATCTGCTATTATGCAAGATATATTTAAATAGCTGGACTGTAAATCTCGTTCTGGAAAGCTTCCCACCTCGCCTGCCATTCCCCTCGATACTACTATTCTTATTTAGCCAATGTGGAGAGTTGCTGCAGCAGTAGCGGGGCAGCCGTGTGCCTTCTGGCAGCAGCCTGGGCTGCTTTTGGCCATTGCTTTCTGGCTACTATCAATTATCCAAGTTATGTCAAACTTTTATATGCTCGTGGGTTCTTCATGCAATAGATTTTCTGAGCCTGACTATGTTTTTGAAGCCTGGTGTACCCTTACTGGGAAGGTACAGGCAATCTGTCACTGGCAACAACACACGCAGTATTGTATGCTGTACAAGGAGAAGCTGTAATTGTGGTACCATAGGAAGAGTAACAGTTTACTGTTGAAATTGTTCTCAACTAAATACTTGTTGAAATACCACAGAATTTTAAAAATCATTGGATTGCCTGTTAGAATGCCACTTTCTAAAATTTAAAATATTGGATTTTGAAATGAATTGTTTTTCTACTGAGATTAAATGTGCAGAATTAGAAGAACAAGAAGGAAAATGTTTTTCTGATTTTGTTCATCGTAAAGTTCAAATACAAGAACATAAAAACATAGGGAAGTTTACAGAAAGTGTGACTCTTTTGTCTGATTTTTGTTAATTTTTTTCTTCTGCCCTTGCTGTCTGCATGGTATTGCCAAGAGTAGGAGCTTGAATGTACTCAGAGAAATCAGAATCTTGCAAGACCTAACATGAGGATGTTGTAGGATACTTCTTTTCAGTCCCTCTTTTCAGTCGGTATACTCAAGACTTTGGGATGATCTGTAAGACATGTAAAAAGCAAGTTTCTGGACAGTTTGGTTAGGCTGTTATTTGGGGGAAAGTAAGCATCGAAGAAGATAAAAGCTGGGATGTCAGCCATTTCAGCAGAGGAAATGGGCAGGACTTGACAGAGTTTAAGAACTCCAGGTCAGGAAATATCAGGTACAAAAGGACTTCGGCTATTCTAAGTGTATTGGTCTACAAGAGAGAGTTGAGAGGTTAACATAACTGCAGAATAAGATATTAATGGTGGGGAAAATGTTGTCTGCTCTACTGTCAGTCTTTTCCTGTGACTAAAGACAGGGTACTATTGCACAAGGAGATAGATAAACACAATAGCTGATGTTCTAATAACGGTCTGCGCTTTGAGGAGAGGTGTAGGATGAACCAGATAAGAGAGCAAACCTATGTAATTCTAATTCTTATTTATATTTTCGGTAGTGGAAGTGTCTCAGCTCGGGTTAAAGGAAGGAGTTGTGGGGTGGTGGTGATCTAGCACTTATCGGTGAAGTTCTGTAAGATAACTGAAGCCACCAGCTAAGGGGAAGATTGATCTCCTGCCCCTGTGTTTGCACTGCATCCACTTGAGTAGGTCAGCTCTCCTAGCTGGGCGAGTATGTAGCTGCCCACCCTGAAGTCTTCCTGAGTAGGTATTTAGCTGAATCAGCTCACTAAACTGCCCAAGGACATCGACCCTTCTGAGTCTTTGCTGAGCTAAAGTGAATAAGTTTCTGTAGTCTGTCAAGTGCCAGAGCCAACACAAGGTTGGCAGCAGAAAAGCGTGGCCGGGAGTGGAACCAGCTTTTAGGACAGCAGTGAGCCATTCGATTGTCTCATTAGCAAAAACCTCACTCTTTCAGCTTCATTTTACATGCAGTGTTGAGAACAGGAGCTTCACAGTATGTATTCTCCATACTTTCCCATATGTGCGCTACGGTCTTCAGAGGCATGGTTGGCCATAGCACAAAGTGAAGACTGCAGGAGACTGAAACACAGATGAGGACATGGAGGAACTTACTTTGCACAGCACTCTTCTTTTTGCATATCACCTTCCCCACAGCCTGCATGTGGCAGGAGTCCTCTGAAAGCTCTCAAATTTCTTCCAGGGGCAGGCGAGTTATTTTAAGCTGCTAGTGGAGTTCAGGTAATTTGTCTGATTTTGCATGTCTGGCTCAGTACTTGCGTTTTCTCTTCCCACGGAAGAGTAGGGGATGAGAGCTGATCTCTAAATGATGCCTTGTATTAACTGGGGGCAGCAGCTGAGCTGAGCACCGCTGAAGACGGCGGTGTGAGCCCTGGGGGAGGCACACACAGGGTTATTGGCACACACAGTCAGGGCAGAGTCCACTCAGGGTTGTTAGAGGTCTGCTGAGTGTCTGAAGAGTTCTGGCTTGATTCTTTTGCACCTGCAGACTGGAAACTGGTTTTGCCATCTGCCTGAGGCATGGAGAGACCTCCAGGAGCAGGATTACCCAGTCCAAATGTTTTGGAAGGCTCTTTCGGTTTCCCCCGGCACAGTTCAAGGGAGAAGCCAAGTCACATGCAGTCCGATGTAACACCTCGTCACCCTGTGAAGGAAACCTCCCTGCACGTTCACAGCTGCCACAGGGCTCTCCAGCAACGTGCTAGTGGTGTCTGTAAGAAAAGATGGATGGCGGGGATCTGGGGTGGGGGTGGGATTCTGGCCTTGTGCGGCTTTGTATTGTCGGCTTGGAAGGAGCACTGAGCGGCTTCGTGCTGAGCCCAGCAGGCAGAATGAAAAGCTGCCCCATGCAGAGACCTTTTCTGTCCATCTGCTGCAAGTCTGTGCTCTTCACTGACTGTATTTGGGAATGAGCCCCCATCACTGGAAGAGTTTATGTGCACCCAGGTCCTAGACCAGCAGCTATCCTTCCCTTTCTCTGGCACAGGAGTGGAGCTAGCTAGTGGTAAAAGACTACATGTGTGTGCCCTCCATGTGCATGCATTACAGGATATATTTAGAAGTAAACTCGATTTAGAAATGAAGGGCTTGGAATACAGTGTCTGGTTTGGCAAGGCGAATGTGAAAATGTGGTATCGATGTCTTAGCCTTTCGTAGGCTGGAACTAATTGCTGTATAAAACTCTTGCAGGGACTCGGTCCGTTTAAATAAAGAGAAGACATGTTAATCCTTGTTATTCTCACATCTCTTTAATTGCTTTCTCCTGCTAAATATAAAAGATTTGAAATATACCATGAGGTACAGCTTTTAGAGACCTAAAAAATGTATGCATTTGTGATGGCTCTCTTTCGCAATTCAAGCATGCATTTCAAAGAATTAAAAGAAGCTAAGTTGATAATGCATTTCAGCAATGTTACCTTGCCAAAAACCCTTCCAGTTCCTTGGTAACTATTAATTGTTGGATTTCAGATGGCAGGGATGTTTGAGTACCATATATGATTGCGTGTGCTAAACTCTATTGCTGCTGGGGTGGGAGGATGTCAACCACTTTTGAAAAGAAATTCATACTTGGGAATGACTTTGCCACTTAGAAAGTTAAGAGAGGAGATTACGAATGTTCAGAATCAAATTTCTGGTCCCATTAAGTTGCTGGAGGAATTTTGGCACTGGCTTCAGTCCATCCGTGATTTCACTAGCGAATGTAACATCCAAAAGAGGATCCAGGCAGTGCCTCTGAGGAGTTGACAGGAGAGGTGTAAAAGATTGCTCAGTAAATGAGAAGAAGTAGATATTCCAGTTGTGTACGTATTTCACTTTTCTATACAGAGAGAAGAAAACTTTATCTAAAATTCGGTCTGTGATTTATTGTTTTCAGATTTTACTCTTTTTCCCTTTTGGGGAACCCTATAGTTTTAACATTGTAATGGTAATAAAATGAGGATATTAAGAAATATGCTATGACATGAAATGTTACTGCAAAAATTCTTGAACTTTAAATAGTTCTTTTCAGTCTATTATAACATCTAGCAACACTGTTGTACAATTTGTAATTGTACAATGGTATTAAATAGACATTATTTCTATTGGGGAATGCCATAATAAAATGTTCATGAGTATTATTTCTTCTGATCACCTGTGTGTAAATTCAGATATCACCCGTAATTCTAAAATATAATTCTAACATCATAAATAAGCGTGTATCTTTTTCCTGACAGAATTGGGGTTTTTTAAGTAGCCATTAATACAGCATTTGTGATAAAGAGGAACAGCAGAAATGTAAAAATTTGAATTAAAATTTGTATTGTTCTGGTTCAGGTCATTAACACCATGCTTAATACTGTGATTTGAAATTTAGGTGTGGATTTATGTTTATTTTATGTATTAACTATATTACATTAAGTAAAATATATTTACTTTATACCTTTTCAAATTGCTTCCAGTTAGAAATACACATTTTAGACAGTCTCTCAGGCATTTTTGATGTAAACAATCCTAGATTTACCCATGTGGTTTATATTCCACCAGCTTCAAGATTTCTTTGTCATTTTAGGAGCCATATTAGTACCCAGGATATGGCTGCCTTTGCCTGGAGTGTTTTCTATCAAAGTAAGTTGGGAAGAATATCCAAGAATATCATTTTTTGCAGATAAATGCTGCAGGTGCGAAAGTGCACTGTAATTTATGTAATAATATATGGCAGAGCTAGAGCCTGACGTCCCTGTTTCCTGCATCCAGACCGTTCATTGACTTAGCTTTGAAATTTAGAAAAACATCATTGAACCCTGAACATTTCAGTTGCATTGATCCACGTACCAAAACTGTTCTTCCTCCGCTTCAGCCCAGCACTTCTACATGGCTCTGCAATCCACAAATCAGCACGAGCTACTTGAGCAAAAATGTATATATCTTGCTCATCAGATAAATCAGTATCTTTAAAATGCAGTGCATGGCTGTAGCGTATGAAGTTATCTGTCTGTTGTTGTTTTATGTCCCTAGATTAAAGTTTCAAAAATGTACTGGATTTTTGTAGAAGAAATTGTGTGGAGAAAATCTAATTTGAAATCTATAAGCAATCTGCTCTTACTTGATGAGAATTGAATCATGATTTCTTCAGCCATAAACTTACCAAGACTGTTTCTATATCCTCTAGTTGATACCTAAGATATTATCTATTACTGAAGTTTTAAAGTAAGGTTATAATCTATCCTTAGTTGGGCTAGACAGTCAGCTCAATGTACTGTGTTTTGTAAATACATATTGTCTGAAGTGTTTGTGGCACGTCTTTTCTGCAAATATTGATGAAAACCTGTACTCACTACTTCAGCGTTTTGTCTTTCTGATCACATTTCAGCGTGGTGTTAAATAAATGGTAGCTGCCCATCTTTTATTTTCAGTTAATATTGCATATTTAAATTTGCATCTAAGTGCTTTCTATGTCAAGTGGAGGCAAAGAAGTTGGCTTTTATGAATAGCATGCTGCTTTTTTCTGCGTTTTAATCAAGTTCGGAATTAGTGCTTTTCAGTACTCTCAGTATTCGTGTATATAAGGGCTGTCAGTTGATTTTATTCCCTATCATTGTGGAACTGTTTTCAGCGACTGTATTAACTATGGAACAGTTAATTGCTGCTGTAAATAGTATTCTCTCTGTAGTCCACTAAGGATGCATTCATGCTTACACTCAGCTTTATGCACTGTTTGGCAGATCCTCCTCAGAGAGTTACGCTGAGTTGCACCTTTTCTGGTGCATCAAGTTACAGTTGTGGATGCATGCAGTTCTTCATGGGATTCTCTCTTTATGATAAATAGTTTTTCCACTCCTCAAATAACACCATTCCCTCAGCTTGGTTATTCACTTAGGAAGAAGTCTACCAAGATAACTGATTTGTTTTGTCTCTGTTACATGTCTAAGTGCATAATTTAGTGCATCATAATGAAAATTTTGCTTGGGACAGACTCCGTAATGCCTTCAAAAGTAGTACAGAATTGCATGTTGTGACCGTGTACTCGTCAGGAAAAACATCAGGGTTATTGTTTGACTATAGTTTGGTTTGGTCCTGTATCATGCAATAAATGCATCTGGTGATAGCCATATAGCCATGCTTTGGGAATGCTGCTTATGTGCTGGGTCCCAGGATGCACTCTCCTGGTCAATTGCTGGGAATAGGCTGTACATGCCTCCCCTGGGATGGGAATTGCTGTCAGTAATAGCAAGAGAAGCACCTCAGGAAATACCCAGTTCTCTCTTTTGTCCAGTTTATGAAAAAAGCAGATGACCACGTAGCTCCATAACTGAAATAGATTCTCCTTTCTACCTCCTCTCCTATTTGAGGGCGTTACTAAGTTTGGTCAAAAAAGGAATATTTAAAAGTGATTCCTCACCTGTTATCAAAAGTGAATATGACTATTCTGGTTTTTCCTCTTGCTTTTGAAATATGTAGCTACAAAAATCCAAGGTGCCGTAATGATCTTGAATGCCTGTCCCTGCCTGTGGAAATAATTTGCCTATCCTGCTGTCACCTGCAGGGAGTGGAGGGTTTGGGAGTGGTAATGTCTCTAATTAATACTCTAATAGAAAATTTATGGAGAGCTGAACAGCACTTGCCTACCAAATTAATGTTGGTGCTGTTACCCTTGTTCATTCTTGCTTTAAACAGCTGCTTGTACTGTATGTACCTCTGGAAACAGGACAAGGTTGGCAACAACTATGCATGGAAATTGGTGAAAATTCATGAAAATTCCGCAGGCTAAAGGTATATTTCTCAAGTTATTTGATTTCCCAATTAAACATAATTGGGTTATGAGGGGAAAAAAAAGGCTGCTCCTTGTAGGGCTGTTCTGCATCACCTCTTGAGCACTGCGGTTCACCCTGGAGGTCTGGGTAAGCTGGTGGGGATGCGGTTTCGGTTGGGTTCTCCTCTCAGCAGGGCACGTGCGCCTGCAGGGATTAGGTGGTACCCGAGGCAGTTCTTCCTCTGCTTCTGAAAGCTGGCCAGACAGATCTTTAAATGCTGACAGCTGTTCTTTGAAAGTGAAAGATTTTGGTGTTAGCAGGGGTCTAAGCAGAGGAGTGCTGCTGCAGTCCGCATTATTTTGGGCTTCAGGCAAAAGGGTGAGGGCAGAGGTAACACGCTGAAGTTAATTTCCAACTTGCTGCAGAGGGTCTTGCAAGGCTGCATAACTACTCTGAACTCTTGTGCTGTGTAGTGCCCCTGACAGACTTTTTATGGCCAGCAGGTTTCTGGTCTCAGCCAGCAGGATCAGCAGAGCCTGTGTGTGCAGCCCCTGCCGAGGCTGCCACCCTTGCTGCCCGTCCCAGACAGACCTGCTGTGAGGGACAGCAGGTAAGGGTTGACAGACTTTGCTTGGTCTTTCCTGGTGGCTCTGGGTGCTGGTCTCTACAGAGTGACAGCTATAAAATTAGATAATCAGTTAATCACTGGTAAATTAGGCTTGCGTCTTTGCGGAGAACAAATACAGTATTTATGTAAAAGTTGTTAGGAGTTTTTCTCTTTTTAATTAGCAGAAATAGATGCAAAATGAATGATGATTAGGCAGCTGATGAATTCAGTAGTACAATTATGCCTAAAGCTATGCCTCAGTACTTAATGATGGATGCTCTGAGCAATCAAAGAAGCCTATTTATATAATTTATTTATTAAAAAAAAGTTAGACATTAAGCAAGATGTCTGTGTATATTACAAGTATATGAACTTCAGCATCTGAGAAAACCTTTCTAAAATTTGGTAATATAAGTATTTTTAAAATACTTTCTATAATTATTTATTTTTATATAACTAACTGTTACTGTAGTTGCTGTTAACTTTTGGGTTTATATGAAAGGCTGTTCTTTAACTAGTAGCTAGTGAAATCCTAAGCATTCTCTGGAAATGAGAACCACACAGGAATTGTGCAGATGAATGTATTTTTCTTTCTCCTTTTGGATAGTCTGAGACTGAGGAGTGGAGGAAATGACAGAGCCCTGGGTGTCTGCTCTGTGAGGCTTTAAGAAAATGCAAGTCATGATGAGCAGCTGCCTTGTATGCAGCCAGTTGGGAAGGCTAAACTGATTAGTCTGTAAACACTGGGAGATGGTAAGTGTTGGTGTCAAAGGGACTGTGACAGTCATCAGATTGTGGTTTATCTCAGGCTGTCGTTTGAATGATGGCTCTCCCCCAACAGAAGCAGTTTTATGGCTTTGCAGAGGTATAATCTGAGCCCAGCCTGATGGATCCAGAGCTGCTCAAAGCAGCTTCCCTGTTCTCTCTTTTGCACTACCAACCCTGGGCTTTTCACAAACAAGACTGTTACTTTGTTTCCACCAACCAGGAATTACAAACATAAAATTTACTAGTCCTGACAGAGTGGAAATTGGCGCTTGCCTGTTTGCAGAAGAGTATTAGACAGCAACAGAGGGTCCCTTGAGGACAAAGCATGGGGGCTGCTCACAGGTGCAGCAAGCGGGTGCTTCCTCTCTCGTGTTTGCCTGGAGCAGTAGCAAGGTTGCATTTTGCACTTTGTGCTCAGAGATGGTCACAGGAAGAGGCATTCCTGTAAATAGATGGACTTCTAACCTGCTGCAGAGCTGGGCAAGAGCATGAGGTGATCCTTTCTGCTGTAGCTCAGTGATGCCCTCGGGAGGGGATGCAAGATGGGCAGTGAGCATGGCAGGGCTTGGTGGGTACAGTCACCTCCGTACAGGGTTTGTGGCAGATGTTCTTCAGCGAGGCAGCTGAGGGCACACGCAGCCGTGCGTGCAGGAACTGGAGCTCATCTCTGATAAAGGCTCAGTAGCTGCACTGCCTGCATGAAGTTGTATATAAAACCCACTCCAGGTTTGTTTCTTCAGTGCTGCAGACAGGAAAGAAGCTCCTGCCTGCACTACATGTGGACTTCTTGTCTGTTTAAGTTTTAGGGTTATTTAGCACCCAGTCATAGGAACTTCTGCTAAAATATAGTCCGTGTCAATGGGAAGAAAAAGGGATTTACTTGCTCGCATAGAGCAGGGGACCTCCTGCAGTCTCATATGTCCCAGTAAAGGCTGCCATTTTTCACAGAAAATACCCTCTACTCTGGGTGGTGAGCAAGCCCTTCTTCCTAAAGATTTTCCGGAAGACCCTGAGGCACCATCACCTGGACAATAAATTTTTATTTCAGTAAGGGTCAGAGAGAGCAGTCTGAAGCTCTGGAAGCCAGCCACAGTGGAGCTCCTCCGTACAGCCCCCACAGCTGCAGATGAGTCAGGAGGGGGTCAGAAGAGCTGTTTCACAGATGCTGCCTGCTGGGAGATACATAATAGGAGGATAAACAGTAAATGGAGATAAGTAAGAGAAGGTGAAAAGACAACTATTATCCCCTTTACAGTAGAAAAAATTTTTAAACCAAGCAAAAGCAAAATTAGGAAGAATATGGAGGCTAGGCGCATATACAGATGTTACCTTAAAACATTATTCCTGCTTTAGAAGGCTCTGTAGCAAAGAAGAAAAGAATTACAAGCAAACAACAACCCAGAACAAGAATTTCTAGGGAACTTGCCCTGAACTTTGGAGCAAAGGCTGGAGACTGGAATCTGGATAATTCAGCAGAGGGCTGATAGAGGAAGAAAGGAATTTGTGGAGATAGCAATGAGATATGTAGAGTATCATGAATCTTTTTTAAAAATGTTTTAATTACGTGTATGGAATCTCTTCTGCTTTTCTTTTTTTCATGAGAGTTAAAAATTTGTTGTATGTAAAAGTGTTAGATAGATATGCAACACCTTTCACATTTGGTCCTCTCTATATTACTTACATTTAGAATAACAATTTTTGCTGCTGTCATATGAATTCTGTAAGAGCGTCTTTCCCTTCCTTCTAATTCTCTTGTGAGTAAACCATCCCCAGCACATCCTGATGCTGCAATTCAAAATGCTCACATTCCTGGTATGAACTGTTTCTTTACTGAGGGCCTGTAATGGTGCCTCCATACTTGCTCAGTGGAAAAGCGTATTTTAAGATACAGGCTTTGATTTAAAAGCTGTTGTAATAGGTGTATTTCTCTGCTTTCCTAGCTGAAGATTTGTATGAAATGCGACAATTAAGAAACCAGGTTTCCTGCTCTGGATACAGTGGGCAGCCCTAGTTGATCTGCAAGCTGGAAAGATGGTGACATTGGCTACTAGTTTGCAAGGATAAGAGACTATTGATTTCTGGCAGATAGATTGTGGTAAGGCAAACATTCATAAAAGCCATGCAGAGAGCATAACAATATTCAGCAGTGGAAATAAAAAATGCAATTGATTTACCATGCTGCCATAAAGCAGCACTCCTCCTCTCTCTACCCCAGTAACAGGCTCTTCCCTGCTGCTGCACCTCTGTCCAGGCACCCACCAGGGAGCCGAGGGTGCTGGTGGCTCTAATTGCCTGGAATTTGGCAGCTGGAGGGGATGCCACTCGCCTTGGCCTGTCTCAGCATTTATAAATCGCAGCTACGCTGTCCTGACCTGGCTCGGTGTGGTAAACCCATCTGGCTGGGGGAAGTCAAGTTCCTGCCATTCCTGAATGCCCCCTGCCATCCCACCCTCCCACGCCTGCTCGCCCCCAGCCCACGTGTGTGTTCTGTGCCCTCCATTGCACAGATGCATCTTCTGCTGGGACTGCTGCTTCCTTCTGTCTAGCTGTTGTGCACCTGAGAAACATGAAATCACTATTATTGGTTTTCGTTATTATTGTCCTGCATGAAAATTAAACCATTGGTAGCAGTTTGGTGTATCATGGTTTTCTTAAAATTCAGTTCCGTGACAGCTTCGTAAGGCAGAGGTACGGCAGCATTGTGTCAGGGGGATGCTCTTTCAGGTTGCTGTTTGTATACCAGCTAGGTGGCTTTCTCTTACACTTCCAGAACGTTAGGATCAATGTTGTGTGATTTTTGTGGGTTTTGGATGCATTTTTCAAGTCTTTTAAATATTTAGGTGCTAGGCCCAGTGGGAGGGAAGGGATGTATTTTTTTTTCAGCCTGTCAATGAAAACACAGAAATGAATGGATCTGGGTGTGACTTTGTGAGCTCAGAGGGTCAAAGCTTGAAATACTTGCACTTGAGAGTGGGAAGCAATAGGTTTTTCCTGTTTTTGCTTTAAAGTAATCTTACATCCTGGCATCTCCAGTATTCCCCTACCTTTTAATGGTNTTTTTTTTTTTTTTTTTGAGTATAAGCAACAATGCCAACATATTCTTCCCCTTTTCTTAGGCAAGCTGGCCTTTTCGTGTCTATTCTGTAGTAGTCACCCAATCTGCTTCATCCCGTGTGGCATTTCTGTCAGTTCTGGTTTGTCAGCCTGGCCTGCAGATTAGAGGTGGGGAAACTGGGATCATTATGGAATAAATATCCCCTTCTTCTGTCACACCCATAGTGAAACTTGAGGACATCTTACTAGATCATGGCAGTGCACTGTTGAAATACAATAGTTTAGAAATGCCTCTTAAGAAGTCTTTGGCTCAGCCTTGGTTTTTATGCAAACTGCCTGTTGTGGTGTTGCTCTAAGCTGGCTGCATCACTGCTTCACAACCCCAGTTACAGTTATTACTTCCTCTCCTCTCACAACTGGAAATTATTCAGCTTTTCAACTAAATTGCATTTATTTGGACTTAGAGTACTAAAAGAAATAGTTAGGTTTAGAATTCGGGGTTGTTTTTTTTCTTTTTTTAAATGATATGATCTAAAAATGGCTGAAGTGTGTGTGCACTAACTAAAATACTGTATAGCTTCCAATACACCCTGTTAAAATCTGTGCGGTGTTGCTGTTTGCAGGTAATTAATGTTGTGGTATTATTTCTTATGTTCAGTAAATTATTGCTGAAGTTTTAATCTGTTGAAATACAAAACTCTAGAGAATTTAATGCTGACCTTTGTATATGAAATTAAGTATAATTATTAGATTTGTAGAAGTCCTTTTGAATTTGCTAACATGTACTAACTCACACTTTCACTTGCCATGGACTGCTGAATTGATGTTATTTCCAGTAAGCTTGCTGGAAGTGGGAAGAGACCGTTTACCAGAGGTTTCTGCCTTGCCATTAACACATATTTTTATTTTAAAGTGTTGTCATATAAATCCACACAGTATGCATGCACTCATGTGCACAGATGCACAAAGAATATCGGTTCAAATATATGTCAGAGCTAATTCATAGTAAGTAAAGAACTTAATGGCAGGTCAGAGTACACTTTTGGAGGTGGCTATAGGCACGAGATGATTCCAAGGCTGGGCTGGGGTGCAAGACAGCAAGAGCATGGTGTACAGTCCACTGAAAATACTGTTCTTTCTCTCTCCTACAATGACTAGCAGCTTCAAAGATGGCAGATTACTTTTTGGTTTTCTTGTATAAAATCTGGCAAGTGAGTTTTCCCTCGGTTTGTAAAAAATTCTTATCTGTGCAATGCATCAAATGAGGATATAGATTGTCTTTGCAGAAAAATTGTATTTCCTGTAGGAGCAGGTTTTAGGTTTTGTCACTACTTCATAACTTGAGGGTTTTTTTATAAAAATGTTTTATACAAATTTGCTATACTAGATCAGTTTGCTCTCAGCTTGCTTGTTTTGCCAACAGTGTCCAGCAAGTGACTCTAAACCAATAACTAGTATATTTCTAAATGCTGCGTGTCTGAAAGCTAAAGCGTTCTTCCTCCTCTTATGAAAAAATTGCAAAATCCCTTGGTTTGCACTTCATGTATGTTCTGGTTTTTCACCTAAATTGTCTCTGTGGCTGCCATGGCTGCTGCACTCTGAGCAGCAGTACTGAGCTCTTGGATTACGAGGAAGAAGGAAGCATTTGCTCCATTCCAGGATGCCATGCTGAGCTGCACCATGTTTCGGGGCAGTCCCTCTGTCTCACGGTCTACTTCAGGAGCTTCTTTAGTCTAGACATCCATTTCTGGTACACTTTTGGAAAGCTTACTTTTGCCTTGCCACCTTGCACGTGTAGAGTTAGTTGCAAGCTGCTGTCTGAAGAGAACTTGGACTGCAAAAAGAGCTGCCTGCAGGGATGAGAAGCTGTTGTGGCAGCCATGGGCAAGGTAAAGCAGGAATGGATGGGCACTGGTACTGCTCAGGCTGGGCACTGCAGAGGCCTGAGCAGTTCTGAAGTCCTCTGGAAATCAGTTGGTGCTGAGAGGACTTGACACGTGGCCGGAGATGCTCACCATTTTGAGCTGAACTGAGTAAGAGAACAGCAGCAGTGTTCAGACTCAGGAAGAGCAGATGACTTAGGTTCTGAGTTCTTCCCGATTCGCTGGATGAGCCCTTTGTTCGTATTACCTTCTGTCTGTTCTGCTGTTTTCTCTAGGGATTTGCGGTAGCGGCTATTGCTGTATGAAGCGGGTCTAGCTACACTGGGGCCTCCTACAGAAGTTTTGCTGCTATCCCTGTCCCCGTTTCAGACAGGACAGATTTAAGAGAAAACAAGAAAGCGTACGCTAAGAGTCTTCTCAGAAGTCATAGATTTCCTAATGTGCCCAGGTCACTTCTGCCACACGGCCTCCTCATGTATAATGTGGGTTGCAGATACTTCCAGGTTGTCAAATGTGCAAGGAGATATTTATGGCAGAAGGGAGGTGGCAGTTGTAGGACCTAGCCCATCTTGTCATTTTGTTCATTTGCTTTAGCAAGCAATTTTATAATTATTACCACTTCTTAATTCCACTTGGTAGGGATTTAGGTACTAAGTGCTTAGTGTTGGTTGCTCAAGTCTGGAAACAAAAACTTTACAATATGACTGTCTTGAACATTTGATGTGTGGGAAGACAGCGCCTGCTTCTGATTTTTATGATGTCTTTGCGGATACAGCTGAGCTGGTTTGGTGTGAACAATTTGAGCTTTAGAAATAAAGTGTACTGTGATACAGACACAGCTGTCTTGGCACTCTCCAAGCTCGAGCCAGCAGGCAGTGTTGCTGTACACCACAGTATCCTGTTTTCAGATCTGAGCAATGGCTTTGCTGCAGTTACCTGCTGGCCAGCACGGCACACCCTTGGAACAGGGAGCAGAGAACGGAATTTCATTGTGGACAGGGGGAGGTACAGCTGTTAGAGGCTTTGGGAAGTTTTCCTGCCTTGTCAGTTACTTATAATCAGTAATCCTAAGAGCATATTGGAATATCCAGTTTCCCACTCATCATTGGCTCTGTTTTTCCCAATATCCCTTTTCCGGACATATGTACATAAAGTCACAGCTTTTTTCAGTTTCAAAAAGCAGATACAAATAATTAATTTGATAGTTTTCATCTAAAGAAAAATACAAAGCTTGCAATAACTTTACCAAAACCCATTTCTTGGTATATTTCTGGGCATTTGTATTTTTATATGTGGCCTTAAAAATACTATGGATCTTCTCTCTTTATTCATTGAATTACCAACATTTTGAAATACCATTTCATGTTCATGGGTTTGCACAGTGCATAGCACAATGGACTTGCAGTCTTGACTGGACCTTTTACTGTAACACATCTTTTTTTATTTTTTATTCCCACTGCATGCTCTAGTTAAGTCATTCTACCCCAAAATCCAGCATCCCCTTTAGACTGCATATTGTCCTCAGGGCACAGAATAAGACTAGCATAGAAAAAGCTTTTAGAAACACGTGCCTTCTCTGTGTCCTCTGTGGTGAAAGTGCAGTCTCTCCAACCTGGGACGATACTGCATGTGAGCTGCATTCTCTTGTGTATAAATACACTGTGTTAAAAAAGGAAAAGCACTGAGTGCAGCCTGCTTGCTAGTGTGTCGATGCTCTTCTCGGAACTGACGGGGCAATTCCTTTCTCCTGAGCTCACTGCTCCTGGGTGAGCCCGAGGACAATGTGCCTCCTCCTGCCCTTCTCTGCCAGTTGGAGAAATCCAGCCTTGGCACAACAAGTTGGGGAGGATCTGCTCCACCAGCAGAGAGATTCTGGTGAGGTTTGTCATGTTACTCACTGTGCATCTTTGCTGACTTGCCATCTGCTTAGAGAGATTTGTAAGCTGGCTGTCTCCTTTCTACTCCAAGAAAACCTATTTGTGGAGATTACACTGGTATTCATATGCTTAGGCAAGATAGAGTGGTCTGGTTTGTTTTGCTTTTTGTTCTTCTAAAAAAAAAAAAATGCATGTTTTAGAGAAAGAAATAATTCTAAAACTTTGGGGGGGTTTGGACAGGAAAAGTGAAACTGGCATGATGCAGAAGTGTTCAACAAATGTTATCAACGAAACTTTCAACAAATGTGAGAAAATTAATCTCTGTGTATATATTTTTTAATGCTATTCAGCAGCCAAAACAGGATGAAGCACCATTTGCTTGTTTTATTTCTTCCTGACAAAAAACCCAAAACAAACTCAGTTTGGTAAGAAAACGTCTCAGACGCTTACATTGTTTATGGTTTGTCTGTTTAATGGCATAAAAAAATTAAAATATTGATTCCTAAAACACAGAGCCACAAACCTGGGGGTATGCATGTAGGCAGTCTCTCAGTGAGCGCAGTAGTCCAGCAGTAATGAGAAAACCTGCAATCCATTTCCATGTCTCAGAAGAGCTCCTTATTCTACAGGCTCCAGGTTAGTCCGCAGAGCATCTCTCTTGATTCCTGCTCTTCAGGCTTGTGTTTGGGGCACTTTGGGAAATAAGTCACTTGGCTTACAGCCATTTCACTTAAGTCCTTTCACATAAGGTGGGAAACATGTCAAACAAAGGAATCAAGTCTTACTCTGAATATTCTGGAGTGTGTTTGAAGGCAGCATCCATTTCCACATCATAGTGTCGTAGTATCCAGTGCCCCTTTTCACCTCTAGCTCTCTGATGTTTGTCATGCCAAGACACAGAAGAAATCTTGCTTTTGTAGGTTTTACTTTGTTTTACTAAATGCTACTTTATAGTATCAGAGCATACAACAGTTATTTATAGGAAAGGTACAGAAATTGTTGTGTCAGGTCAAAAAGTCTGCCAGAAGAAGTTTTTGTGTTTCAGTCTTGTTAACAGAGATTTTGATTAATTTTCTTCTTTTGGTTGATTATTTTTCTTTCAGAGTTACTGTTCCCCAGGTTGGGCTTCCCTGAAGTGTTTTTGGTAGAGAAAGGCAGCAGGCTGCCTCTGAGTGTCAAAACTCCAATTCTAGTCAGAAGCTGTAAGGAGTATCTACTTGCACCTGAAGGCAGCTTAATCCTTTTTTGAAACTGTGGGCTTTGCCACTAGATTTAAAAAGTAAAAATATGGAAACAGTATTGATGTGAACTACCCCAATGGTTTTATGATGTGCATCTGAGATTGTGGGTTGGTGACCTGAGGAGACAACTGGATTATTTATAAAAGGTGACCAAGCAGGGTTGTTGCCATGAGCCTGTTAAACTTCCAACAGAATTTGTGAAGAATCTGTGGCTTGAAAAAGACCAAAACATGTTCAACTGATACAAGGAAGAAGTGAGAAATCATTAAGGGAATGGGATCTTTCTGGATTCTTTCTGAAATCTGGGATAAACTGTATTTATGTTCTCCATCATGGGTTGTAGGAAGTTTTCCATCTTGGGATTTTAGTAGTTCATTTCTTCTGCCTGTGTTTTGTCATTAGCATTTGTAGTGAATGCTGCACCTTTTGGTGGTTCCTATTTAATGTGCTTTTAGTACTATTTTCATTATTACTATTTTACCTGTAATTTAGTGTTATGTGACTTAGTTAATGATAGCAATGTGATTCTTCATTGCTATCACAAATAGTTTGTGTCTCTTAAGGAATGGGAATGAAATATCATAGCAACAGATGTGTAGTTCTGAAAATGTAATACAGTTTTAAGAAGGAAAACTTGAAGAAAAGCAGAAATTCTGATCCTGCTAAAATTGGGCTATGCCTTCCCACAAAGTCAGGATGCCCAGTATAAATGGGTAGCCCAAGGCTGTGTACCAGTGTTTCTAAGGCAGTTAATTTATAACAAGAAGCTGTAAAGCACCAACCTGTGCTGCATCTCAGGGCTGCAATCCACACATGGTGTTGCCGAAGACTGTTTATGTGCAGAGATCTCCATGATAGCAGTGTCTCTTGGCAGCCATTGGAAACTGCTGTTATTAAAAACCCTACATTTCTCATTAGAACAACTCTATTGTACATATTGGTTAAATATAGATTACTAATGAAATGCCTTTTTATTGCTTTCCCAGTGAATACTTTCAGCATAAAGTTAATTTGTAGTGTTATGTAAATTCTGTTTAACTTCAATCAAGTTTTTAATTATGTTTTTACCACAGTAATTCCCATTTGATTTGTCATCTCCTGTTAGGTATTTTACATTGCACAGGGTGTTTTTTTCGTATTTTCCTTTTTTTTTCCCCTGCTGTTTTAGTCTTTGATGTCACCTGGAATAGAGCCTCACTCTAAAGCTGTGTAAGTTTGATTTCCTTTCATGTAAGCATGATTTAATGAAGAATTACTACAGAAAACCAATATTGGAAATGCTTTATTGTTATGGTATTGATTAGCAAAAATAAGATTAACCAGACAGAACTACCACTGAGAAGACATCCAGCTATTTCATTTGCTCCCTTCCCTTTGCCTTTTTTTCCTTTACCTTTCTTTCAGTTGCTCCAGTTCAGTGACCCTTTGATTCTGACAGCCCTTGGATTCCATTTAAAATGTCAGTTGCTACTTAACACCTGATGACCACTCAGTCTATGGCTGCCTTGCATAGATACCAGTTCTTCTCACATATGTTTGCTTGCCCACTGAGCAGATAAATGGACCCTTTTTTGGCAAATTGTCAGCACATTAATCACGTCTGAGATAGGACTTGTCAGGCAGCATCTCAGGTCTAGATAGTTATTTTCAGTTGTAGATACATATTTTTTAATATCTTTTTCCGATGAAATTAAGTGGAAATAGTTGAAGTTAAGTCTGGCTTCAGAGGTCATGGTGGAAAAACTTCAAAAAGATGTATGATTTTTCATGTATTTATGTAGAAATTTTCTCATGTACATGTGAAAAGATGTGGATTAGTTTTGTACAACAGTGGGGGGGCCTTTTAATTAAAATACACAGTCTTTTTTTTCTGAAATCGGGGCTTCCTTGAACTCACTAGTGATTTTTGCTCAAAAATTGTTCATGCCGAAGTGAAAACTGTGTAAAGGATTTGCGACACATTCTGAATTCAGGTACACTTGAAGTAGCTCCATTGGATACTCAAAATTAGCAGCAGAATTTGAAATATTTGCTTTGGGAACATACTATTAAATATAAATTAATTGCTATCTTAAATTACTTTAAGGACATTTGCATACTTGCAAGTTTATTTCTGGAAGATTGGGATTATAAAGACCTTAACAATGTGCTAACTGTCCCGCTTGAAAAACGAGTCCTCATAATACGTAGCTACAGCCTTTATCTAAAAGTGCACTTTTGAGTTGTTTGCAAAATACTATTCATAGTATGCTTGTACGCTTTGCATCCTGAGTGCGTGCTGGTATTCCAGCATTGTCTGATAGTACCATCAATTTGCAGGTCTCCTCCAGAAATGAAAGGCGAAGAAATAATCGACTCTCCCTCTTGAAAAATCACATTTCATATGTAACTATTACAATGTATTTGATTGAGATGGGAATTGTGTTACTTTCTCATGGGAGTTGTTTGAATTTCCACTGTTTAAAAATCAATTCAGCTTGATGAGTGGTGGATTCAAGCAGTGGAACCCATTAGGATGATTTCATATCACCAGTTGCACCCTATTTAATGTTTCTGTTGGGAGATAATTAAGTTGAACTCATTAATTTGCACAGATGTTGAATGTTTCCATCAAACTTGGCTTTCTCCACCCTCACCTGTCCTTCCTGCCCAGGTGCATGGCACTGCCAGCAGTGGGCAATGCCCCATGGCACTGAATGGGGCAAATGTACAGGTGACTGATCTCCTTGCACGGGATATAAACTTTTCTTGCAGCTGAGGCCATGCAGGAATCTTGGGCTCTGACTTTTGTGTTAGGCTGGCAGGCATAAAGATTGTTTTTCTTTTTTTCTAATTGCCTGAGATAGAATGGCTCAATCTTTAATGGTATATCTATGTAGTTCCCTTTTAAACCACATATGAAGTCGTTTGGTTTGGTTTTTTTTAAAACAAGAATCTGTAAATCCTCAACCTGCTACATTTCCATGGGCTCTGAGTGCATTTGGTACTTTGTTAATAGGCAAAGAAATGCTTGCTTTTGGTAAGTGATTTTCTGCATTGCTTTTGACACCTAGGTTTAATTTCCTTTGAAGCAATGGTATTTTCTTAAGAGAATTTAGAGCTGGTAAAAAGCCCTCATATACAAGGGCTGACCATCTCTGTTTTCTTTCATGTCTGCAAAAGCTGACGGGAGTCATTCCTCCCTACGCCCAAAATGATACTGGTTGTGAGCAGATGCTTTCTGTTGGCCATGTAGACATTTTAGGAGCAGGCACAGCAGTGCCTGGTTTGCTCTTGGGTGACTGATTGCCCTGAGTGTCTGATCACTGATGCCTGTGGTGGGAGCTCTTCTGTTTATTGTGCACAGCGGAGTCCATCTGGCAGGTGACAGAGCTAGAAAAGACCTGTATTTCACTAGAAATGTTTTATGCCAGCAAGGTAGGTTAATACTTCTCGGGTTTAGCGTCCTTCCTGTTGGCTAGTAAACAAGAAAGTGGTGTGAATTTTACTGTGTTTAGCTGGTTTCTACACTCTGGTGCCGCAATCCAGTCACAAATAAGCTTCTCCTTTTTTCTTGTCTCGGTCTGTCTAAAATTTCTCTCCAGTTTAGAATCTGAAATAGAAATCTAGGTCCGAGTTCCTGTGATGGCATCTAGAATTTACCAAACATGTGTTCTCCTAAAACCTCCTAAAATGATTTGATCTGGATTTTGCTGCCATGGAGTAATGTCTGTTGTTGGGACACATAATCACCTAGAGAAGAAAGGTCTTTAGACGAACATTTTTAGCTCTTGATATCTTATTGATTGCGTGGGTTCTATGAAGAAGAAACTGAAGTTGCAAGAGTGCTGCATCCAACATTATACTGGGATTACAATGCAGTATAAATCTCAAAATAAAAAAGTGTGGTTTTCTTCCCTTGAAATTAACGCGAGGTTTTAAAATTAAGAGACGTGACAGCACCATGGGCATACATCTGTTGGACTGGTAAATTACTGGGGATATTTCTGACTCGTGTTCTTGTGCTTGAAATTGTTCTAAGACATTTCAGACGTAAAAGAAGTGCACAAAATGCACGCAGTACTTCACCAGGAAGTAGTTTATCCAGTCAAATATGTTCTTAAGGAGATGACAGGTAAACAGAAATTCCTCTTTTGCTATTTTCACTATATTCCATTGATTGTTAATGTATAGAAGATGTAAATGCTTTTATTTCCTACTACTTTTCCTTTGAAAAGGACCTTCATAAAGATGAATAAAACCCAAAAATTTGCCACCATTTTTTTAATACACCCGAAATAAGAGATACTTACATAAGTTTTTGCCATGTGATCCGAGATTTTTTTTCACTCTTTTCCAAAGGAGTGATATTTTAACTAGTTGTGTGGCTATTTTTCCTATTTGCTTAAATAAGTAGTTCAGTCTAGGTGGAGCTGGAAGGGCCTGAATTTTTAAGCTCTTGTGTAAAGTGGAGAGACGAGGCCAAGCAGAAGGGAATGCCATTGGCACGCAGTGACAGTGGCAGCAGAGCTATTTAGACAGCTGCACGTGTCATATCATGTACTCGGGTTCCAGTCATGCTGCTATTTCTGTCTCGTTAGCACAAATCACAGCATCTACTTTTGCGAGTCCCTGTTGCACCTTGGCTTATCTAGGGGCAATTCCTAATTTGAGCGAGTTGGAAAGGGATGCTGAAAATTCGCAGTCCAGTAATGAGCTGTTCGTTTCGCTGCAGAGCACAAGGCAGTGCCACCAAGCCCACATCTGGCCAGGAATTGGACACCTGGCGCCTTTGTAGGCGGTTGGGAATGGTGCTGTAGGGCTCGTCCAGACTTGGAGAGGCAGCATTTCCTACCAGACAGTATCATCACGTAAGATGATTGTACGGAGCAAGTCAGGCTAATTCAAGGAAGGTATCTAGAGGAAAATCCTCTGTCTACTGCTTGTTACTGCTTCAGTGATCACATATTCTAGATACTGTCTTCTCAGACAACCACCAAACTCCAGGAGGTGTAAGCATCGCTTACCGTGAAGCTTATGGTGAAGTCATACATTTGGTATGATAACTCAAAGCAACTGCAAACCAGTATTATGAATTAAGATATTTTAAAAAAGATAAAAACAGACTAATGCTGGTCGATGCGGTGTTTCTTTTTGTTATGTTTTGGTGGGTTTTTTTTAATATTTGCCCATGCTAAGACATCTTGTTTCTTGTACTTTTTTTTTTTTCCTTGCTGACCTGGACCAGACTTCTCATTGTTTTCTGAAAAGTTCGTGTTTTCGGTACAGTAGGCATGTGTTGTATTTCAGAAAACAATGATGTAAAAGCATTAATACAATTTAGGTGTTGTTAACTTGCACTTTAAGAAGGCTTATTATCTGCTTGGCTGTCAGTGTTCCATTCTTTGTACGACACGTTCATTTCAAGAATTCCTAAATTCTGCTCATTGTTACTAAGGCTGTCCTGTGTGTTAGACAGAGCTCTAACTACACCTGCAGTCGTGTATGAGTGTATGTATGGAGAAATGAGTCTTTTTGAAGTGAAACTTCATGTTAGATGCTCAGAAATATATCCACAGGATTTTTTTCATGCTGTTTACAGATGCAGTATATTTATTGGTTTATGAGTTTGCTACATGTTTACTGTTTGAAGAATAATGCACATGTTTACTTGCTTCAGTAGTAACACTTAATGTCAGCTTACAATTTTAACGAAGTATGAGGCTCATAAACAGGCATAAGCCAAACATGCTCAGTATATTGATTTAATACTTCTCCTCATATGGATTTTCTCAAAATCTTTCACCTTGTTCAAAATGAGGGAAATTAAAGTTTGTCTGTCCTTAACTATCTGTCTTGTGTTCTGCAGGGACATATGTCCTGGCTCTTTGTGATTTAATTGTTTTAGCAATAAGGATGAGAAACAGAGGAAGATTTTTTTTTTTTTTTGGATGAGACAAGATAGAGCATGCCAGTGAGTGCCAGGAGAAGTCTTCCCAGGACAGCAGTTGATGTGGTCATCACCTAGACAATTGCTGTTGCTGGAGCTTCAGCTGTCTGTAACACTGTGTGTGAACAGTTGACGTAAGAGTGGCTCCTACATCTGCTGCCATACTTTCAGGCTTCCTAGTTAACTGGTGCTGAAGACAGCTATCTTGCTTTCTTGAAATATTTAATCATTATTTAATCTAGCAAAGAAATATTCAGTAATAATATTTCTGGATGACATAGTCAGCTGATAACAGGCACCTTGAACCATGACTTGCTTAATTCAGTATTTGAAATTTTTCTCACACTAGCAGTATGAATTGAACCAAAGATGTGTACAGTATGTGTTGTATTTGAAAAGAGAGTTACGGGGGAAAGACTGTATTGAAGACATTAAAAATTTTTGAAATGAGCTAGGCTGATGTCTTTTGATGTTGCTGCCTTTTGTTCTGTAACAGCGATGCTAGCAGCAGGCTGTAAATGCAAACTTCCCTTGTACAGTCCTGTGCTGGTCAGAGGTGGACAAGAGGTGGTGGAGCAGCAGTGTGGGAAGAAGCCTCTGAAAAGGAGGCACAGAAGTCCAGTTGCAGTGCACCTTATATAGGGTTGTGTATGTGAACATGTGTCCTGGCTAGTGAGTCACTGGCAGCTTCAGCAGAAAGGGCAGTGGCCAGACTCGATGAGCTCTGCTTGTACCACTACATGTTTAATGGGACTCAACAGGAATCCAGTTGCTGTCCCTCCTACTCCTTTATCTGCAAATAAGCAGCAAAGGTATCGATGCCTCATCCACAGGAAGGGTAAGCGAAAGCCTCCTCCAAGCCTCCTGTCTAAGGGATAGATTAGACTAAACCCATGGTTTAAATAATCTGCAGAAGAGCCCTTTCTGTGGAAATGGTTGTTTTCACATTTTTGTCTTGGAAACTGCTGAAGCATCCCACAGGGTTTGGGTTTCTGTCTTGGTACTTGCTGTGCACGCAGGCAATAAGAGCCAGGCTTAGCACTAATCAGCTGTGATTCATTGTGCCTTTACCCCACAATGTCTAATACTGAATAGATTTGAAACCTTTGATACATCTTCCTTTGTTGGTTTGTTTCCACAATTCACTTCCATTAATTTCCAGGCCCTTAGGGATCTTTGTTTTTGCACTGCTGCTGCTGGCCCTGAACACCCAGGCAGACAGGCAGCTGGTTACGCCTCTGCCTGCCAGGCTTCAGGAGCAAATTCCTTCTGCACAAGCGCGCAGCTCACTCAGCCCTGTCTCCACTCCCGTCTGGATTATGGTTTCATTAAGGTCTCATACATATGTGATATTTTAACTCAAATGGGATATAATAAATTTCATCTGAATAAGCAGTGCCTTTTATGTGTCATAAATTTTGCCTTTTCCTGTCCCCGCTAATACGCTTCCCCCCTTAACATTTCAGTTATATACTGATAAACTCCTCGACATTTAAATAGTGCTGCGGCAGGCTCGAGGTGGAGAAGTGGGTCACGCAGAGCTATCAGGAGAACCGTGACTTTTATAACTGGCTGAATAGGAAGCTCCCGGCTACTCAGATTTCTGCGAGGTTGACTGCCATTGCTGAAAGGAGAGAAATAAAGCGTGCTTTCGTTCTAAAAGCACTTTGCACACATGAGTTAACCTTTTCAGGGCTCTGGTGTGAGGTGGGTAAATGTTGTTGCTTCAGGTGGAGAAACTGAGGCAGGAGGCTCGTGTGTGCCGTTCTCCTGCATGGCCGGGGTTGGGTGCTGAGTGGCAGGCTGTGCTTGGGCTCACATCACAGCCACGCCCTTACCTGATGAGATACAAGTTTGGCCCTTTTCTGCCGTACTGCCGTGTCTGACATCTTAATACAATGAAACTCGTAGTGTTGTTACGAGGTAACTGGAGATCAAAAATGTGTATCTGCTGTCTCAAGGTACCCTGGGGTGGTTGGTTTGGCTTCTTTGCTTTTCTTCCTTTCCCCGCTCTTCCCTCTTCAGTTTTTGGCCCAAAATAGTTCCACTTGCTGGAAAAAAAAAAAACCAAAAAAACAACTGATGAATTTGTTTTATGGTTCTCCAACAAGAAGTCAGAATTCTTTCTGCTAGAAAAAGCAAAATCTTTTATGTTGTAAAAAAGAACAAAATACTATATTTTCTGAGGTCATCTTTGTAGACTTCTAACTGCCTGTAGTATACATATATTTGTATCTGTAACAAGCTTTAAAAATGTGTTTATGTGCTGTGTAATCCAAGAATGATCCAAGTGCACTGTGGCTCAGAGATCCGCGCAGTACTGAGTGATTATTAGTGGGAGTGGAGAGATCAGTTTAGAAGATTGCTGTTATAATTTCTGGGGGCCCTAAAATATGTGGACACATTTTATGTTTATCCACTCTGATATTAGATTTTTCAGAGTGTGTCTTCTGATCTGTCTGTTGAGTGTCTTAAGTGGTTTGTGCAAACTCAGCTTTATTTCTTTAAAAAGAAGAAATTCCCTCTGAAATAATGTTACTTAAAAAGCACATATGATTATTACACAACTTTCTTGCTTAATTTTGCGTGCTAAAGGAAAGCTATAAAGGTCATTTGGTGAGCAATTTTATCTGGGATTTTCTCCTAGTAGTTAAAACCACATGACGTTAATAACTATTTACATAATCCCTTAAAACTGGTAGGCAAATTGTGCATGTGGAAACATGAAAGGTAATGTAAACAAGCGAGTTGCTTTATCCCGAGATATGTGTATTGACTGTAAAGCTGTGTAACCGAAGATTGAATAAAGGTACAATTCTAATCCATTTCTTTTGTTTTAAGGAGTTGGTGAATTGTGAGTCCTATTCTAGGAAATGGATTTTTGTTTTTCTGAGTGAATCTATAAAAACCCCTTGAAATCACTGTCTTTTGGCAGTTAGCCAGGTAGTTCAGTAAACAAGCTGGATTGATTATCTGAAAGTTATTTTTTATGTTAATGTTGGATTTCAGATACATAGTGTCACATAATTCACCTTCATGTCTTCTGAGTTCACTTGCGTAGGGTATATTCTGTCCTGTATCCACTTCCAAAGCCGAAGAAAAATATGGGGTTTTTTTAAATATAGGCAGAGCAATCTTACTTTGCAGTAATGAATCCTGTTGGCATCCTCAGACAGAAAATAAGCCTCAGTGCCTTCCATGAAACCTAAGTGTCCTTCAGCAGAGGTCCTGAAAATAAGCAAGCATTCATGCGTGGTTTTTTTTTTTTTTTTGTACAGATGCATGAGATGAGCAGATATTGAACTGTTTGTTCATTGCGGAAAAGGGAAATGTGCTGTTCTAGCTTGTGCCTCACCAGAGGAAGGCCTGGTTGGAACAGCTGGCTGCTCGGTTTGGTTCTTGAGGTAAATCCTCTCCTTTCACCTCCCACCCAAGTCTAAAATGGTTGGAGAGGATTCCTTTAAGGGCGATGAAAAATAACATTTCTGCTTTTTGTTCAAGCAGAGAATTAAAAAAAAAGAACATTAGCAAAGGATGGAAAAATTCTCAACAGCATAAAAGACAGTGTGGAGGGAAAGTTTGTCTGGTTAGCCACTGTATTGATGTTTCTGTCTGTGGACCTGGCTAAAACATCAACCTGTGTCTTCAGACGGCTTTTTGACTGTTTCCTGCTAATGAGAGAAGCAACTTCAGTGCAGGGTTGTAAACTGTGTAACTCCTACTTTGATGGGCAATGTACACTGAAAAGGGACTGAGCAGCAGCAGTGGATCTGAAAATAATGCTGGCCTCAATTCCCCAACCTCGCTCTTGGCCTTGTGTTGATAATTGTATTTAAAACCTTGCTTTTTGGAATCAGATGATTGTTTAAACCAAGCTGATAGGATCATTTTCCATTCCCAAAATTCCTAGCAATGCTGAATCCATAAGAGGTGGAAAATGTAAATCAAGTATTTCAGAAGAGTTTAAGGAACAAAAAATGCTACTTCATTATTGTCATGGAAGTCTGGATGTTTGGTTGATTATTATTGATCGTGTTTGGCTTTAAACACAGAAATAGATACTTACATTAACTTAATTTTAATTTTGAGACCTTAAAAATAACAAAAAATGGCTATTGAAACTTTCCCCATCTACCAGGGCATTTGTGGCCTAGTAACAACAAAAAGTATATTGTGTTACTTTCTCATTTTATTATTTCCTTTATATACATCATGTCATTTGTGTATTGCTGCCCTCTTTTTTTCACACATTTCATTTATAAGTCACTTTCTCTCTTCTGGCAGTAGCTACCATTTTATTTTCTGGATGCTGCAGAAAACAGGTAATAATTGTACTTATTTTCAGGGTTAATAAAACTGGGGGTAGTTTCTCTCCTTCTACTTGAGAAACTGTAGCAAAACTTTTATTTTTAATCTGAATACCTTATGGGTTAGTTTAATGACAAACAAACCCCAAAACGATGACAGAAAAACCTTTAGCCCTGCAAACCCCAGGAAAAAAATCCCAAATCAATCTGCCAAAGGTACTTACTGGGTGTGGTTTGTACAGTGGCCTGAGAACAAAGCTCGCTTCAGCGCTATAAGTTTTCATCCCGTATCTCCTGGGAACACCCTATGCCTTTTGACAAGTGGCTTGACCTCTGCTGGCCAAGTTGGCCACTGGTGAGCCTGAGGCTGAATCCACCCAGGCCTGTGGAAGTACGTCAGGTTATTCTACTCATTAACTGACTCCTGTAGATAATATGTATTTCTCTCCATTTGCAAAACGGAGATGGTAACGCTTTCTGCCTGCCTCTCAGTGGGATCTGGGAGGATTAGTTACGTCTCTACAGCAGCGTGTAAGTGGTGAGGATGATTACAAAGAACAAGATGTGCAATTACACTGGAAGGGCAGCAAGCTGCGAGCGTCTCGTTACACTTACATAGCAGAGCAGCTGGCTGATGAGCTGTCCTGACCTCTGCAACCAAACCAGATTTCAGCACAGTTGGCTCGTTTGTGGGCTACTCTGATTTCTCACGTCAGGACCTCTGTTTTCAAAGGTGCCATCAGGTAGAGAAGCCACCCACTGGAGCTGTGCATTTATGTTTGGCTTGCCAGAGCAAATTCGGGCACTGTGGATGTGAGCACCTGTAGGTGACCGTCTTTGCCAGAAGGCTGTTCTTTCAGTAGTGTGAGTCTTGATGCTCTGGCCACCTGCTTCTCCCCTGACAGCCTTCACGCCTTTGCTGGCATCACCTTCTGCACATGGGATATGCTTCCTTATCAGATTTTCTTTTCCCTGCTTGCTCGGCTCAGATTCCACCTAACTCAGTACTTCTGCAGTGTCAGCAAGAAATCAGTCAGTAATAATAGCAGTATTTATTTTCTTTTATGCCCTTCCAGGTACACCCTGTTTATTTGATTTTGCTTAGAATGTGAGCTCTTGGGTGGATGCCTTCCTGGGTCTTTTCTCCCGTGGGCTGCTGTTGTATTGTCAGTGCTGTACAGGGTTAACCCCAGTTGGGACTGTGACAGCTCTATCTTGGGACACTTGGGAATCCGTTTTTAGACTTTCCCTAAACTCATTCAGTGAATTAAATAAAAGGTGTATCCGAAAGGCAAGTTCTTTCATTTATGCTCTGCGTGTGCTTTAAAGCCCTTTGAGCACTTAAGTTATAGTGACTGCTGAAAGTAATGAGAATGAGTGATAAGAAAAAGGATTTACTTGTATTTTCATTAGGATCTATTAAGACTAATGTAATCAAATGGGATCAAAATGATATCACCTTCTGAGGGTCATTGTCAGTAATTGTAACAACGAAGTGATTATTCTAGTGTCTTGCCTAAGGGAAAATTAGAATGACTGAAATAAAAAAATTAAGAGGTGTGATGCAATGCATGGAACACTCATTTATTTGAAGTGGATGCCGAATAGTTTTAATCCATATCAAACAGCTGCATTTGGTTTTCACTTTGGTGCATTAAAAAGAAACTACAGTGCAAATAAAGGGCTAATATTTTAGATAGCAATTAATAGAGCAAGAGAAAATAATAAAATGAAATTCTTCTATTGAACAGACAGGAAAATAGGGACCTTCAGTTTTGGATTTGGGTGCTGATTTTTGAGTTTGCCAGTTTGAAGCTCTTAAAAAGCTTGACTTTCAAACAAGGTGCTGCAGACTTTCTGAAAGACAGACATGAATGGCATTTAAAGTATGTAATCAGTACAGCCAACATGCTCTTTGGTGTAAATGGCCCTGTGGGATGTTTGTGGAATCAACACTGCACATGCAAGCAGAGTGAAACGGATGGGAATCTGAACAGGTAAGTATCATGGCACAGGTTCAACCAAAAGCAGCAGAATCAAGCATTCATTAAAATTACCTGATTCAATGAAGGATCTCGGGTACGTTTTTATCCTTACTATTGCTCTGTTTTGCCAGCATCTCTCATAAGCAAAACTATGAGTTAGTGCTGGCAGGATAAATCCCAAAGGATATTAGAACAGCATGATTTTTATCTCAGCTGTGTCCTGTTTGATGGGAGCTACAGCTTGTGGCTAAAGTATTCTGCAACATTTCGACTTGATTCATATTCCTCAAGTTTTCTGCTTAACATCATGTGCCTAAATATCCCTCAGACAGAACTGGGAATATACCCCATAGCTATGGAAGAATAGCGTGTTGGAAATTAAGGTGACAAACATTTATCTCCACTAATAAAGAGTAGACTTTCATTTCATCCATTGCAAAGCTGTGAATTATGGTGTATGTCTGTTAAGGGAGGGTTAAACTATTTGTCCTGCCTTTTTTTTTTTTTTTTTCTTTTTTTTTTTTGGTGTACTTTAAATTATGTTTTTGTTTTGTGTTTTAAGCATTCTCCCATATTTCAAGGAATACTTTTTAGAGTGCAGATGTGCAAACATCTCATTTCCCTCTCATGACAATAGGAGACGTTTTGGAATACTCATTCCTACAGAACTTAAGCACCTAAGTATTTTAAATGTGTAAATGACCCAATAAAATCAATGCAAGTTCTTAAATTAATGAGCTATTTGGAATAAGCGATAAAAGCATGTGGTCCCTGTGGCTTTCTTGCTTTAAACATGCAATTATGAAAAAGGACTTGAGCATGGTGGGCAGGGGAGAAAGAAACTAGTCTGTAAAACTTTGAAAATATGGTAAGATAAATGGCTCGTGATCCAGTGCTTCTCTAGGGATGGCAGAGGTTGTGTGAGACTCTACAGTGTATGGTTAAATTGGCTCCTGGTTTGCCGAGTCCTTTCTTGGCCATTAGGAGTGTCGTGCTGTTGTCTGTGCAGAATGTCCGGGCAGACGAAAGGCCGTGCCTTGCTATTTTGGGATCGGCTGAGGGTGGAACTGCCATACAAATAAGCTGAAAGATGCAGGGAAGTTGCGTAGTGGTGTGACTAGGGTACGACCCAAGGCTGGTTAAAGCCAATGGGAATCTTTTTTGCAGCCTTGCTGGTTGTTAAATCAGACCCTGTTTTAGCTCAGACTTTCTCATTTCTTGATCTGCAGTCATTTGAGAATGTGCTGTTATATATGTAATAAATCTTTAAATAACGCTTCAGTCTGAAGACTCTTGCTTCCTCACGAGTAATTTTGGAAGCTCTGTGCTGCCATATCATTTTTCTGCTGGAATTTTTCAAATGCTGCCTGTGTGTTTTTAGATTTACCTGATCTATTGGATGCATACATTAGGTATATTTATTGTTATGTATGTATTATAATGAAAAATTATATTTGGCCTCTGGTAGTCGCTAATCAAGATCAAGATAAGGTCTTTAACACTTTGTGCTCCAAATCCCATGTGGGTTTTTTGGAATGTTCAGTGGTGGTGCTCCTGACTGTGCTTGTCAGGCAAGTTTCTCCGTACATAAAATGGAAACTATTTTTGATGTTTCCCTAAAAACGCTATGGTATGATTAAAATACGGGTTGCTCAGGACAGGAGTAGTCTTTGTTTCTATAAAGAACATAGCCAGACATCTCTGGTGTGTCAGAGAGGGAACAAGTAGTAGCTGCAGCCGTTGTCATAGGGTCCGTCCATGTGTGCTGTGTTCACTGCTGCCTTCCGGCGACACTAGTCCTGGGCAGGCAGATGTGCAAGATCTTTCAGGTCTGTCAGGAGCCTAATCTGGAACATGTAAGTCAGTGTCTGATCCCTCCCATTTGCAAGGGGGGGTTCCTGAGTTCTGACTAATTTTTTTTTTTTATTTAAGCGTACTTTTTCTTGTTTCTTGGCAGAGCATCAGGGTAATTCCCAGTCCAGTTTTGAGACACGGGAAGGAGCATTTTTATCATTGTCTTGATTGTGACAAGCATGTGACCCCCTGGAAAAATGGGCCGATTATGGAAAAGTCTTCTGTTTACTCCTGATTTTACTTGGCCCTTGCTGTTCTGCTGCTGATAGCTCAGGATACTACTTTCTGAGCCTCACTACATGGAGACTGCTACAGGTGTCACAGAAACTGGTTAGTTATTATAAAGCACTTTGTAAATAATAAGCTGTAGTAGAAAAACAATTATAATATTGTTGAAGCACAATTAATTCTTCCAGTAAAACTACAAAGAATTAATTCAGAAATCAAGAACTTGAAACTGGGGTTTTCTGTCTGTAAGAATCAAAAGACGTTTTTGTGGTCTTAGTTCATTTTCAGTTTATGAAATAACTTATTTCATGATGCAAAATTACCTAGTATGCAAACTCTTGATTGAGTACTCGAAAACAAACATGGCTTTGTAGTAACTTGTTATTTTCCCTGAAGAATATGTGTGCCCTTTCTTGCACTCAGCATTGTACTGCTTCATGTGGTTTTGTCTTTGGTGTACAACCCACTGTGCTCCAGCTCCACACTTGATTAAATGGCATTACGAACTCTCTAATTATAATACCTTCACTTTATTACGCTTGAAAGGATTGGCTCTGGTGGATGATGGTGCAGACAATGTGCAGTGTGAATGCACTAGTTTGAGTTTCCTTATTTGTGTTGTTTTTATATGCGTGGTAATCTTGCCTTGTGGTCACAGTCATGGAGGTAAATATGATTGTGGCACTGTACATAACGAAGAGGTGATGTCTTTCACAAATGCTTTACTATGCAACTAATAGTTTATGCTTCTGTTACAGTGGTAAATATTGAAATATTAAATATCTCTCACATTAATGCAATCTCCAAAACACAAAGATGTTTTCTTGGGGTGTTTCTGGTTTTTTGGGGTTTTTTTTTGGATGGATGTGAAGCAAGTGTGAAGACATAACTTTTCAAGCAAGGTTTTTCTAAGAAAGAAAAATAGATAATGAGGTGTTGTTTATGGGTTTTGTAGCTAGTATGGAGTCTGGAACTATAATGACAAGGAAGTTTGGTATGATGTTGGAAGCCTGGTTTTCTTCCCCTACAACTTAATTAACCTCATGAACAGTAGCAGAGTTGCTGCATGATCGTGTATTTGTGGATTTGTCACTTATATACCCTTTCTTCAACAAGAAATTGTGGAGGTCCAGTGAGGTTTCATCGATGCTAATGTTAAAGCCTGTAAAGCTGTTTACATGGTCTTATCTTCAGACAAGAACCATGTCATTTTACTAGTGAAACAAGAATAAGGAGAGTTAATGTCCTTATTGACTAAAACTCAGTACAAAAAGTCCAGGGAATTTGATTGAAGAAGGGACAGAACAGGAATCTGCAGGGAGTGGTCTGGGTGTAAGGGTTTAGTTTGCATCTTAATAGTGACAGACGGAAAAAAACAGAATGGCAACATTGTTGTGAGGACCTTGCTGAAAAAGAATTAGACTATTGGATCTTAGATGCAATAGGATGTGAGAAAAAAAAGAAAGAAAGCATAAGTGAAAATACAGGCGTATGCTCAGAGAAGGAGTCGTTGGACAAAAAGCAAGTCACAACCACTCAGGGTGCAGGAGGAGCATGGCCTTGTCCTCTACTTAATGGTGGGGGCTCTCTTCCCCTTCACTTCAGGCACGGCCCTTGCCTCCCTTTGAACTCTCTCCCCACGCAGCCCACTGCCAGGTTATATAATCACTCCTAACACTGCTTTTAGCAAATGTCCATGGGGCTAAGGTCTGCCAAACCCAGTTGCCCTCCCTCCTTCCCAGAGGTGAAGGTCAGTTGAAGTGGGATGTGCATCCCAGGTGTGCTGAGGCTGAACCAGAGTTCTGGAGCAGCCAGCCTATGGTCACTACCTGCATCCACATCCCACAGCATGAATGAAGAGCTTTGGATTATCTTAAAATTGAAACAATGTCATTGCAGCACTGTAAAAGAAGTATCAGTAATTATTTCTGAATGCTGCAATTTTTGTTTTACTTACGAATGTTGGAGAGTGGGGGGTTTGCAAACAAAAACCTTGTACCCTTAAAAAAAAATCATATTAACCCCCTCTCATAAACAAAACCACAAAATAAAATTACAAAACCGAAGCCATTGAATTTATTTAGTGTCCTTTTAGCGTGGTTACGGGGACGTTATCTCTAAGGATATTTTGTGTCCTGCCAATCAGAATTGTGGGCTGCTGCTTTGTGTGTTTGCACCAGTGATTTTGCAGAAGGCTGACAGAGTCTCTGGGCTGAGCCCACGTGCTGTGGGCTGGCAGATGTGGCGGGCAGCGTCTGTGCGCGGTTGGGAATAAAGAGCCCTTGTGCCTGCTGAAAACGCATGAGATTATAAATGTGAAACTGCTGAAACCATCCGTTGCATTTGAGTTCAAAGAAATTCAATTTGTTTCAAAAATAGGTTCAATACGTAGGTTTCCCGCTTTAACACAGCTTCATGGATTTAGGATCTTGTAGAAGATGCGGCGGGGCGAGTTTTGGAGCAAAGCAAATCACTGGCAGATTTAGCATCATGTACATGTGTGCCAAGTTATTCTTAGCGTGAGTGGAGCCCAGTCAAAAGACTTCTGGTTTGTGTGCTATTCTGTTGTATTTTAAACTAATGTTGTGTATAATTGGCATTAGTTAAAGGGAAAATGTAGTGCTGTTTGCTTACATCATGCAAAGTAAAATTAGCGACCAGATTAATAATAACTTATTTTTCAGGCATGGACTAGGAGCCGGTTGCATGGCAGTACTGTATGGGAAAGAAGCAGCCAGCTCAGTTTTTATATTGTGGTTGTTAGTACTTTCCTCCTCCTTCTATCCTTTATGTTGACATTAATGTTAATTACTTACTTGCAGCAACCAAAAAGTATTGATGAAAGCCCATGAACCCAATGTGCTTTTGTAAAATTAGTTTCCTGCTTAAGCAGATATTTCTGTAGTAATTGACACAAACCAGCCTCAGACAGAGAGGCAGAGGCAAGCTGGTTGTATGATTGATTCACCATATTCTGTGGTTATTTCATGTTTGTAGTAAAGAGAAGACTGTAAGTATAGGGCCAGATGCTCCACCTGGGTCCTTATCTGAAGATGTGGCCTGAATAATTTATTAAGGTGCCGTCCTTTACGTTCTCTTCAGCTAGAGGTCTTGCCATATAAAACACCAGAATTTTAAAACCTTTCTCTTGTTTTGCTTTGCCTTTGTTAAAATAGTGGAACACTATAGGCAATCCCAACAATTCCAATACTGGCGCAGAATAAGAAACCATATGTGTAAATGCTACAGTGTGTACATTGCAAAATGGGAAAAATAACTGCCCATTTGTAACTGCATTCTCTCAAATGCGTAGTAATTGTAGGTGTTAAAAGAGACTGATTTAATGTTTTAATGACACATTAAAGTGGTTGATTGGTTTGGGGTTTTTTTCCTTAAAGATTAATAAATAGGCTCTTTTGTTATCCCACATTACCTAGGGATAAGAATATTGCATCATATACGATGCGATCCCAAATAACATTTTCTCTTTGAAGGGATGCGTAGTTCCCTGGTGCCAACCTTGTGGCTTTAATGTGATCTCCCAAACAGCACAAAGCTTGTTACTTTAAATACTGACTTTCAAACAAGTAATACTCTCTTCTGTCTTGCAGGACAGCTAATTGTGCTGATTTTCCCTTGCTTTGTTCTCTGATTTTCCTTTTTCTGTAGAAAAGTGTAAATATTATAAAAGGTCAGGTGGTTTCTGTCCAAGTAATGGATTGCTTCAGGCTTTAAAAATGATGCCTGTTTATGGTCCTGCCATCTGCGGGAGCAGCAGCCTATCATAAAGTTACTGTATTGATCTGTCACTAGTACTGTCTTGTCTGCCAAATGAAAAATGGCTTAAACTCATAACCTGGGCCAGCAGTTTTCTTTCTGTAAGCCAGACAAAAAATGCTATTGATCTTCTTTGCTGAAGTGTTCTTTTCACAGCTTGCCAGCATCAACATACTGTTGTCCTTACTCAGGGCTAATTAGCTAATAATTTAATGCAACTGAGACAGCAATCTCAGTTTGGTCCAGCAGCAAGGGAATATGCTGTAACTTCAGAAGTATGGGACCTTTTTAAAGCACGGTCATGATTGCGGTGCTTGTCTCAACTTTTACACTCTCACTTCAAGTTTGATTTGCTCCGCACTAAAGAATAACGGTCCAGTTAGGTTGAGGTGTGCTGTCACTCCAGGATTTATAGGAAGCAGAGCCCAGATGCAGTGTTGGTGTCTGTGTTCTTGTATGGTGCTCTTGGTTATGCACTTCTTGAGCGAAACCAAGTAGTTCATTGAATTAATCGTGGGGTCCCTGTGGTTCGGGAGCTACAGACCAGATGGATTCAATCACTTCTGAGAAACAGCCAAATATAACTTTTTTGACTGATTAATTTGATTTTGTTGGGTTTTTTTGGTAAAACACCAACCAAACGAAAAATCCACTGCTGAATTGTTTTAAGTGAAAGTTTATATGATAGCTCTTTCTTTCTAAGAAATACATTTTCTTAATCCTCTTACTGCTATGGAGGCCAGAAGGTTGCAAGGAGACTCAGGTTGGAAGCATGGGAAAGATCCCATCTGCTCATACATGTTGAAAACTTGTAGGAGTCTTCCACAAGTATTACTCTTTTTAATTCAAGTATTCAGTTATGTGTATGCATGGAGTTTGCTTGCTTCCCATCCTTAGCTGTGTATAGGAAGCAATTGGTACAACTTCAGCTGGAAGATGGCTCAATATCTGTCAGTCCATGTTTAATCTTGTGGGTGGTTCTCTTGGCTTGTCTCATACTCTTGTGGTGGTGAAACATACAGCCTGTACAAAGTTCTTTTTAGAATAAACAGTAATACAACCTTCTGAAATATAATTATAAGCAGTTTGCCAAAAAAAGAAACAGACATAATCTCACAGTTTTTAGCTGTTATAAAAGTTCTTGACCCAAGGCAGCTTCTTCTGTAGTCTTTGCCCAGACAGTGTAGGCCATGTCTTAGTTTATATTTCAGAACCATGCATGATTCAAGTTGTATTTTTATTTTCTGTTCCATATTGCTGAGCACAGTGTGAGGCAATGCACAAGAGGCGGAAGGAAACAGATGATCTCTGAGGGAAGTTATTCTTTCTATCTCATACATTAGTTTCTCTGGAGTGTGGGTACATATGTTAATTTTGTATATGAAAAAGGAGTTTAATCTACAAGGACGCTTAAAATTTGCTTGAAGTAAGGCAACTTTTAATCTCTGAAAGCATCCCCAAAGTGCAATTAACTATTCTGATGTCCTGATGACTCAACAGATGCTTCTGTAAACTAGAACACATCTGTCAGATTATAGAACTGATATGCTGCTATATGTGATTTAAAATGACTGCCCATAAATGGTTGTATTGGGTTAAATATCATAGAGATGGCAGGGGTGTCCAGCTTTGCAGTAGTCCTTTAAAAACATTTGACAATGTGCTGTTCATTGTCACTCTCTGAAGCTTGCTACAGTAGCGTGAAATGCCCGACTCTTCCTTCGTATCTTTAAAACTTGTTTGGGTTTTTCTGCGTATTCCCAGCTCCTTTCTAATGCATGCAGGCTATTGAGTGGTATTTTTAATAAAACAGTAGAGCTAAAGATTTTTCTAAGCCTTTCTGAAGATTAGCAGTAGCCAATTCAGCTGATTTTAGACTATACTCCATCTGTCTAGCAAAGAAAGAAAATACATTAGTAGTCCACACATGAGTAGCTTATTAGTTCATTTGGTGTGTGCACTACAGTGATTCAGGACTGATCTAAAATATTCATCCACAATTACTGGCGCAGCACAGTTCAAAGTGCTTCAAATCTGTGGGTTTGACTGAGAAATTTAAGGAAAATAGCTGCAAATTGATTCTGTATGTAATTAATGAAACATTTCATTCTTATGTAAATATTAAATGCTTAGCTGTTTTTTTCCTCTTTTTTTTTTTTTCCTTTCCTCTTATTGAGCTCCCCCTCCCTGACCTCCATTATATGTTTGTTTGTTTTATAGGATGGTGGGTGGGCTGGCATGGGGGCATATTCTCTTGAGAGGAAGAATTAATAGCTGAGTCCTGTGACTCATTCCCTGAACAAACAGCTGTTCTCCCTCTAATTCACCCTTGCTCGGATGTCCGTCCCACCCCCGGAGAGGCGCTGCCAGGAGGCACTGTTTGCCGCTGCCTCAGTTGTTGAAACTTTTCGGTCCCCTTTTCTTGTAAAAAATGCACTTTCCTTGGCCGAGCCTCTCCACACCCACGTAAAGCAGAGGTGTGGTACGAGCCCCCGGCCAGCTGGGCTGCAGCGAGCCTCGTCTCTGGTGAAGGGACACAGCAGGCTGGCCGTGGCAGCCACATCCCCAGGTGTCTGGGCAAGATTTTCCAGGGCTCGCCTCTTACAGAGTAGTGGCTTTGCCACAGCAGCGCCTGTTTGGAGCTGGGGCTGGATGGCAGTGGCTTCAGTATGGGTTAAAAGCTTTCGGTGTGTTGGAGAGAAAGGGCTTTCAAGGACAGCAGAGAACCGAGTGGATATTTGTGCAGATATAAGGAGTGAAGTCAGTGAGGCAGGACTGGGGTTTTGTTTAGGGTCTCTCCCTCCCTCTTTCAGTGTCACACAAAATTAATTCTAGTCTTACAAATGCTATCAGTGGAAGATTTTAAGAACAGCCTGCAGTAAAACTTGGAAGATCTCGAGGCAAACTGCATCTTGCATTGAAATGACTGTCTTTCCAGCTCAGATGTCCATGCAGAGCACGAATTGTGTAACACTGCCTCTGCGATGCTGCGGATGACCTCGAGTTTTAGCATGGGCAGCCTGGCAGGGCTTGGCATCTGGGAAGGCCCCTGCAGCCCTCCAGGGGACCAGAAAACCAGGATCCAGGGCTACCAGTTTGAGAGTACTTGCGTAATAGCTCGTGTGATAGACAGAAAGGAGCACTATCTGTTGAAACCAAATGACCTGAAGAGAAGATGGGGGGGAAAACTGCTTCTAGCTATTAAATCCCAAGATACGACTCTTCCTCTGAGACATCTGTGCAATTATTCCTTTTGGAGCTTTTATAACTATGACATTAATTTGCATTAAAGGCTTGGATGTCTGGAATTGTGTTTGCCTGCATCTTATTTGGGTCATAGTGCTGCAGCTTTCCTGCCCTTCATTTCCCTGCCATGACAGCACCACTCAGGCAGGCAAAGCAGGCAATAGACCCCCTGCTGCACCCTGTGCAGACGTGGGGTTGAATATACACGGTGTTTAGTATTACAGAAAAGGGTGGTTAGGGTATAGCACTATTCAGTGAGCTGATGTGAAGGCACTCAAGAAAATGGACTTGGCAGAGGATAGATTTAAACTTCTGTGAAATGCCTACCTTCACATTTAGAGAAATGGAATTTCACCCATAAGCCTTGGCACACTGGCTAGGGGCAGTGGCTAAACCCAACAAAATAGATGTTCATAATTGAGCTGACTGGCAGCAATATAGGATGTTAAATTACTTTTTTTTTTCCCCTTCCACATACATGAGCTTGTTTCCCTTAATATGGCTCTTCACATCACTTGAACTGCTTTCTGTTCAAATTGCTGTTCACTGGTGAGTTCCATTCTGATTTAACTAAAAGCAGGGAAATAGCCTTCTCATATCCACTCCCATGAGTGTAAGGTAAGGGCAGGAAAGGAAATTTGTATGTTGATCAAGTTTAAGAGGTTATTAAGAGGCAGAGATGGTAAAAAAATATCAGCTCCTGATTTTACATTGCTGACCTTTTAACTTTCAGATTGGAGAATGTGGGAGAATGAAATGGTTTATATATGTTTTCTTTAGATACTTTAGTAAGAGCTCTCATATTTTTCTTTGGTGTTGGAAATGCACTTAATTTTTAACTTCCTCTGTTTTAAGAAGGTTAAACTGGAGGGATTTTCACTTTGATCTGCTAAGGTCAGAGCCCTCTTTTATCACTGTTGTTTAGGTAAGTGGGCAAAGGAAAATTTTCGGGATTTCAGCTAAGTTCTATGAAAGAGTTTTAGTAAATGGGAGATCTAGCTCAAAAATGCAGAAGTTGGGGTGTACCTTCTACAGGAAAACACCTGTTTAAGAAGTACTTTTTAGCTAAGAAAAAAATGAGGAGTTTTTCCTTGTAAACCTAGGCACAAAGCTCTAGAAGTGGTCTAAGGCTTTGTGGGTTTCTGTTCGTTTGTTTTTAAAGTTTTCTTAAAAACCAGTTTTCCTCACTTTGGTGCTCCTTTTCTGCACATATGTGTTGCTGTATACACAACCCTGTTCCGTACTGCATTAGGGAGGAACATTTTCAGACCAAAACAAAGCAAAACTTGCTTATGAACAGAAGATGTTTAGTGTAGTGAAACAAAGTGAGAAAGATAAAACACTGCATTTTTATTGGTGGTGGTGTAAGTTTCCTCCACTCCAGTATTTTTTCGCTTTATGCAGGTTTTGGGTTCTGCTCCCTGGCAAAAATAATGCACACATGTTGCATGTAGTTCTAAGCCCTTTGGTCTGCTATTGTCCTTAAGTAGTAATGCTGTAAAGATTTAGAAATCGTTCTGCTCTCAGAGATGATGGCTTAATTTTTAGTATTCCTTGGTGGTTTATATCTTGACATTTCTTATGACCTACAATTAAAATGACTTTAGCGAAGTCACATCTTATATCCAGATTTCTGAGTGTGGCTGAGTGTCTCCAGGGAGAGCCTTGAACTGCTCACTAAATCAATTTGTTCTTTTCTCAAAACAGATTAAATATGTTTTACCACTTTATATTAAAAAATAAATAACCCCAGAGGACATAACTACTACATGTAAAATTAAAAAATGTGCTCTGCACATTTTGAAGGGTAGTGATTTTGATGCCAATGCTGTGCTGATAGTATTCCACCAGAGACAGCAGAGAATGGTTAAAAACAAGCATGTCTAATCCTGTCTCGCTGTTCTGCTAGTCTCGTTTGAGAATTAAGTTGATGGCACTCTACTTGGATGGGTGCTAACTGGTAGATGTGGCAATAATCTTCTTTAGCAGAGCCTGAGACACTTTGCTTCCACTGCCTTGTCTCCCTGGAGGTAGATTTTTATTTTTTTTAATTTGTCTTACTCATGCCTACTGCTTTCTTTTCAGGTCAGTCTTCTCCCTATTGCTTTAGCAAGACAGGCTGCAGAACTTGCTTGTGACTCACTTGCACCTTTAGCTGGTGCTTCGAGTATAATTTGAGTAGACTCCTCATGTTTACAGTTTATTTTGTATCCGACACACAGGAGGAGCAGAGGGAAATCAGTAGCTGCTGGTGCTCTGCAAATCTGCAGAGGCTATACAGGCAGCTGTATGCAGGGAGAGTCAGATGCACTGGCTATGCCAGGAGCCACTTTTGTTCCTTCAAGCCACTTCCATGGTTGTGCTTGAGTGGATTATTGTTTAAGGCTCTGTAAGTACAATAGGACTTAAGGAAAAGGGAAGGGGAAATTTTTTTCTAAAACAGAACAAAACAAACTAAAAAAGTTTCTGTGGAAGTAGATGGCAAATGGTCTCTAATAATGGGATTTTACAAGAGATGTCCAATCTCCAGAACAATGGTTCAGTTGAAGCCAAGATTAATAGTGCTTGTTATCCTACGCCTGTGAGTTGGCAACTCAGTCCTCTGCTACAAACAGATGCAGTCTGATGTGCTGCTGCCTGCTGCGGCCTGGGGTGGAGCCCTGACTGCCATGGAGACTTGTGAAATGATAATGAATTGCAAACCTCGGTTGGTTTGGCTCCATCAGCCCCAGGCTGACCCTGACTGTATCTGGCTGGGCGCTCTTGGCCTGGAGCAGCCACTGGAGGAGGAGCTGCCCGGACTGCCTTGCACGGGGCAGCCACACCAAATCCTTCTTATTTCAGCTCCAGCCAAAACCACCTCCATCAGGTTATAGTTTCACAAAGATGTGCTGAAATGCTTGTCCTCCTAGTCCTATTTCCCTGTTCCTGCTTAAACCCCATATCTATTCTACTGACTCACATGCAGCCCCTTAAATCAGGGGTGTGGGGCTGGGAGAGAGGTGGGGTGCAGCACTGCCCCAAGGACTTCAGGGTTTCCAGGGCTGTGACAAGAGAGCAGAGACATGGACTACAGCAATTTTAGTCTACTCGTGCTCGTGTTTTTAGGTGCACTGGACCCATCTTAGATGCAGCCTGAAAAAGAGAGCAGGATTGGAAAAGTGGTTCTTTCAGTAATTAGATTTTTGTGGAACAACTTGGGAGAAGCAAAGGATGTTGTTGTTGTTGTTCTGAACTGGGGATCATGATACTGCAAACTGCTGGTGTTAAGCCTTAAATATGTAGAGTGTGACAACAACCTGGACCTTTCCTTTCCATCTCAAAATAAAGAAATTGCAAATTCATGGCTTTCTTCAGCTGAGAAAATGTGTACTCCAGTTATGTTTTATTTTTTTGAAATAATGTGAAATACAAGTTTGAGATGGCTTTCATTTCTGTTTATGCAGAGAAAAAGCTAAAGGTAGTTTGTTTTTTTAAATTGGGAAAACTAATTGAGAAAATGGTGACTAAATAAACAAAACGTTTGCTTCTACACTCTGGTGAGAGAGAAGAGAAAGAGGATGAGAAAAAAAACACAGGCGACATCTACATACTTATTACTGTACTGTGATTCTTTTTTACTTTGCTGTACCCTTGTAGCGTTTTGCCTAACAGGGTGAGCTTGAGAAATCTCCCAGGAGGACTGGTTGTAGTAATGACTTGATACAGGAGCCACCGGTTTGACCGAGTGGCTGAGTGGCTGCACTGTTCAATGCAGCAGCCCCGTGTGAGAACCTGCTTCTGCTTTGGGAACAAAGCGTGTCAGGAGGAAAGGGGGTAGCGCAGCAGTGCTGGCTCAGGTTCTCCTGGGACTGCGGGGCACGGGGAGCCCCGCCGGGATGAAGGCAGGAGGCTGACTCCAGGGCTTGCCGGGGTAGGGAGGAGGATGTGTTAGGTGCTGCCAGGTGAGGCACAAGGCAGGTTTCAGTGCAGCTTGGCCACTTTCTGTGGCTTTCTGCTGCTTATATTTGGAAGGAGTGCGCATCCTGTCTGTTCCGTCAGATAAATGTCTGTATTTTACAGCCATGCGGCTGCTCCGTTTTGGTGTGATGTGTTTGTGTGTTTCTTGGTTCTTGTTTTGATAAGGATTATTGAGGACCAAATCTAGGTGTAGGCAAAGTTGAAAGCTGTCAGAAGCTGCAGTCCTGCTTCTCTCCGCACAGATCTTCCCAGCTTTACTTTCCTCCCTTATTCTGTCTCCGCTCAGGAAGGAACATACCCACTTGCACTGACATTAGTCTCTCTCTGTCTCTCTTTTCTCCTCTCCAAAACCCTCACCTATTTTGCATTGCTTGCTTTAACAACATTTTTTGCTTTTCTCTTATTAAACTAGCAGGCTGTTTCTTTGTCAGTGAGGATGGCATCTGATGCTTGTCAGACATACACTCACTGTTGATTTTGAGTTGCTTTAGAATTTCAAGAAAGCCTAAGTTTCTAAAAAGTCCTGATAGAGGGCTGTGATACCTAATAAGGACTGCATATAATAGTTAAACTCTCTGTAGAAGTTTGTTAATGTTTTCGCATAGCAGAAGTATGCTTGCTGACCAGTAAGCTTATTTAGGAAGAGCAGCACTTCGTGTTCTTCACTTTTGACCTAGTTACAGTTGTGGATAAATGAGAAGCTGGGATTGCTGACATGCTGTGGTTTTACAGGAATTTTGAGTTTGAACGTGTTCTGCAGTTCAAGGAGAATAATGCTGGAACTTCAAAATAATTTGTGAAAGTAGGAAAATACCCTAAAATGCACCTGCCTTATGCATTTCCGTAGGAGGATTGTACAACATACTTTAACTGTCTATCTTAAAAGTATTTTTGTTTTCCAAGAATTTCTGTTTGGGTGTTTTCTATTTGCTCTCTCTTCATTTCTGTTTGGGTATGTAGAGTCCAAGTGATATTTTGTGTATGGAAACTGAAGGGTTTACTCTTGGTTACCTTTAGAAATTGATTTATTTACAGTTATTTAAGTGTAGCACAGGCTAAATGCTGAGGTGTAGGCCATGAGATACCCTGGGGTCCCTCTTGCTTTCCTCAGAGGGTAAGGCTGAGGACAAGAAGCAGGATTCCAGGACTATCTGTGATAGTCCAGAGAGATCTATAATAAACTTGTCTCTAAAATCTTGCAGTCACCAGGATGTGATGAGAAAGCAGGGAAAGTTCTTTGTGCTTGACCCAAGTCCATTGCAGTGATACAGCTGAGATTAGGAGATTTAAAGATAAATTCCTTGTTACTTCCATATTGGATTTCCTCCAGTTCCCCCTTACAGTATTTTTTTTACGCTTTAATTTTAAGACTTGTAATGTACAGTTTGTTCTGGGTGTATCCCAGATATATATATGTGTATATATATATATATATAGACAGTTTCCATTAATTTTGGCAAAATCACTAAGAAACAGAGCACTATGTTAAAAAACAAAATGTTGGAACTATGTAGTATATTGGGCCAAAATGGGTGGGTTTGGTAGCAGGGGCTGCAGGGGCGGGGGACGTGGCCTGGGCTGCCCTTCAGGAGTGCCCCCGAGGGATCGTGTCTGCCCCAGAGTGCAGTGAGGGTCACCCTGTGGCCACCCGAGGCCAAAGCGAGGGCATCCCTGGGGGACACTGGGACCTGGGGAGGAGGAGTTCAGCCTGGGACAGGGGAATGGAGCGAAGGAGCAGCTTAAGGACAAATGAGAAGGCATTGCACAAACACCCAGCCTCTGTCTGTGCTGCCTGTCGTCTCACCAAAGGCATGGGCTGGGCTGAGGGTAAGGCATGGCACAAACCAGGGAAGTTAGCCTAGGAAAGGTGTGGGGAGAAAAGGAGTTTGAGTGAAGTTAACCCTTGGGAAGGTGCAGGAAGAGAGTTCCTCTCAGTGGTTGCTGAACTGCTTAGTCTCCTTTTCTTTCCTCTTCAATTTCTGAAACAGTAATTAACAGTGTGTTAATTGTCAATAAATAAAGTAAAATTATGTGAAATTCTCCGAGTTGAGATTCTTTTGCCCATGATGTACAGACAACAGATTTGGGGGATTCTTGTATTGCTTTTCCTGTTTTTTAAAATTTTTGGGGTTTATTTTTGCAGCTTTGGTTTTGAACTTTGGAAGCCTAGAGATAAATATATCCCTTAAAAAACAAACAAACAAACAAAAAAACCTCCAAAAAAACCCCAAACAAAAAAAAAACAAGCAAAGAGCTGAAAGCTGAAATTTTTACATGATGATGAGACTTTGGAGAGCTGGCTTTAGGAAAAATTCCTAGTGCTGCAGGGGACACGATGAAATCGCTGGAGTTGGCAGCCCTGCTGTGTAGCCTCTCCTTCCTCTCCCCAGCTCCTGCAGCCTTCCTGGCCTGTCCTGGTCGACTCCTTCACGGTGTTGATTTTTACGGTGTGATCTACTCGGAGTAAGAGTTTTGCCTGTGGTGCGCTTGTAATGCACCACATACGCGTTGCTGTAGGAGTAGCCTAACGCAGAGCGCCCGGCATTGCGAGCAGCGAGCGCTTCGTAGCCAAAAAAGCATTTGGCCAAAATAAACCCCGTGCGTTTTTGTGCTCCCTCTGCTGGATCTGGAAGAGCCAGAAGCCCTCCCGGCTGGAGCGCTGCTGGTTCCCCTCGTTCCCCCATTCGCACCCCGCAGCTCCCTGCCCGGGCAGCGGTGGGTGTTTGCAGAGAGGACTTGGTGCTTCCCAGAGCCCGCTCGTGCAGCTGCGACCCAGGTGTGAGTGTGGAAAAGGCTGGGAATTGTGCAGCATCAAGTTAGTGTGCCACTGTAAGGCTTAGAACATACCTGGAAAGGGTGACTGAGGCAAGCCAGGTGTAAGGGCTTTCCACGTGACACTTCTTCTCTATCATCTATTCTCGTTTTCAGGTGTAGCCCGCTACCTCCGAACTTTGCCAGTGAGACTGTTTTGGGGATCTTTCTAGAAACAGGATGAGAGAAGGGATCAGGCTTTAAGAAGCTAATTTTATTTTAAGGAGCTGATTGCAGTTCGCAGCAGGACCCTGTGAAATGTGCTGGCACAGCAGGGGCTGGCGTGGGGGCGCAGAGCAGGCTGGAATGGTGGGAGGGACATTGTACAACCACTGAGCAGGTTGTGCAGGGAAACCAGGGAGCAGATGCTGGTGGGGACAGTGCCAGTGTCCTTAGAATCAGCTTGGACCTGGTTTGTGAAAGGGGTGGGTGGTCGGTAATGTGAATTCACAGGAATGTTAATGGATAGCCCTTTTATTTTAAGAGGTGCTTTATAAAACCAAGTAGGAATTGTGGTGCCAGTTTTACAGATGGGCAGAATAAAGCACAGAGGGGGGCAAAGCTTTGGGTTTGTGTGCTGCAGCAGTGCAGTTCAAGCTGGTTTAAACAGCCTCTATTCCTATCCTCTGCCATGATGGCTGATCACTCCTGTCCTGTGCCCGCTCCCTGTGTTATGTTGGCACAGCTGTCTATGAGACAACATGCTGAAGGAAATTAGTTCCCCTATTCCAGCTAACCATGCAGCTGTACAAATGCGGTGTTGGAAGTAAGAGTCCAGAAGAGAGGAGTTAGGTAAAATTCAAGTGTCCAAGTAAATGCTATAGCCTGATCTGACAAAAAGTCCAATCCAGTTACACCTGGAATGGTACCCGGATCTTGGGGCAGGCAGAACAAAAGCTTTTCCTTTGGAGAAACAAACTAAAATAACTAATTGCAACTTCATTAAAGACTAGTCTACGTTAGCTTGAGAAAGTCATGTTAACACATACTAAATTTGAATCAATTAACATGTTTTTCCTGCCTTGCATAAGCAGAAGAAAAGCACTAGGGAAAACTTCGGGATGAGAATAAATACGTTCTGGGCAAAAACATTCACAGTTCAATGAGGCCTTAAAAGCCAATCATTCACCCAGGGTGCTTGTCAATATGTAACTTCTCTAAAATTGCCTTTTGTGAGACAAGAAAACCAGCAGCGTTGTTGTATGAAGCAGACAGTCCCTTGGTGACACTGGATGTGTTGGGATGGGATGACTGTTTCTGACAAGGTTTTCAGTCGTGTTTTTATTCTTTGTGATGTATCAGTGAAAAGGATAAATATGGCTGCAGAACAAACATTGAATACAACTAACAAGTTATTTGTAATAACTTGAGGCTTTTCTTCTGCATTTTTTTAAGTCACCTGTGACTTTTGCGTCATTTCAGTTGTTATGAAAGTGTCTGCTCCCACAGCTGGTCCTTGGGGAGGAACCTGGACTAGCTGCAAACTGTGTGGGGTTTGCTGTGTTTTTGGGTTTTTTTTGGTTTTTTTTTTTCCTGGTAGTATGTGCTTGTTCATGTTTAATGGGAAATTCTTTCGTATGAAAGTTATTTAGAAGTTAGTCAAAAGAGAGGCAAAATGTAGTCACTGTGTTACTTTTCTCAATATTTGCTGAGTTTTGGAGCCTGGTAGTATAATGCTGTTAAGGACACCTTGTCTGCCTGCTGAAACAGCATGTAACAAAATACAGACTGCCTGTAAACATTCCCCTGTCTCCCTTTGCAATCTGACTTTATAATTAAAAAAATATTTCCTAGAAGTTGCAGTGCTGTGCCAGTGTAATCCATAAAATAGTTTTGTTTTGCTACAGAGAGGATGGTGGTTTTGAGGTATTTTGGTGTATTTTCTTAAGCAGTATTTGGGGGTTGGTTTATCTTTTTTAATAGCTCACAACGGTCAGTGAGTACCCTTTATGAAGAGAATAAAAGAGACTTCAGTGTGACCTTTAACTGAAAAAAAATTACCATTTGGCTCAGGAAATTTTGGTACAAACTTCATCAGAATTCTCAGTATCTTTTTCCTCATTTCGTTGTTACAGGCATGAAGATCTATAATACTTAAACTGCTGAGTGAGTCTCAAAAGCTTGAGGGTGGCAAGAGCTGGGCTGGAACCCCAACTCAGCCTCAGATCTGGTCCTCCAGGCTTGGTCGTTGGACTCCTAAATGCTCTTAATTCATTTCAGGTCTTTTCACTGAGCTGATTCAAGTGCTGCTGTGTTATGCAGGAGAATGGAAGCATGATGTGTCTGTATTTTTATTGCAGGAAAATGGATCTTGTTATGTGAGGGCGTTGAGGAAACAGTCCCCAGCTACTGAGAGGAAGAGAGGCCGGTGGGAAATACTCAGGTAGGAAAGCTGTGTGTATCATCAAGCAGTAAAAACACTTGTGGGCCTTCATTATTTTTCCAGACACTGTGTCGTGTTTGATGCTTGAATGGCTGATCTGCTCACTATCATAGTTTATTTGTTGTTTTAAGAAGCAGCCCTGTTTGGTCAATTGATTGCAACAACAAAACACTGCAAGCAAAGCCCTCAGCATAAACATTCCTCGGGCTATCCCTGGTACAGTATTGATCCTGATACAGAATACAAACAAATTACTCTTTGCGTGAGCCATTCGAGCTATAAAACAGAGCAATAATATGTTCCACTTGCTGCCAATAAATGTGCATTTATAATAAACTAAGCAGAAATCCCTGAGTGGAAGTGAACAGTAGTTTCAATAATGTGTTCAATATCTTATGTCCAGCTGTTGTACAGAATTTTAAAAAAAGCCCAGAGTAGGCACTCCAGGGTTTCTGTTTCCTCCCTCACTTAAGAAAAATAATCTTTGCAGACTTGTTCTGTTGTTGCTTTTCCTTTGCTTTTGGGGTTTTTAGATATTTGTAAGTACTTTATAAAGCCATAGGTAAGCTCATCTCTGCCTTATTTTCAGTGTAGTTCAGTGCTTCTCAAGAATTCAGCCTACATCATAATTTTCTTGTGGACCAGCTGCCTTTCCTTACACTGCTATGTGGGTCATCTCCATTTTTGCTCCTTGTCATATCCCAGTGGCATTTCCATATATTAGGAAATAACACTAAAGACTCTTTCATTCATCTGTAGTTGTTTTGAATGCACCTGAAATTGGAGGGGAGAATCAGCACCCTGTGACCATCACCACTGGGGGTGCATAACTGAACCCATTTCCAAAAAGAGAAAGTGTTACTGATCATCAGAACATAGATTTTTTTTTTTTTTAAAAGATCTGCTTTACCATGCTCATATAATCATCTTCATCCATATTTTTTCAGTGCTGCACTTTGATGAGTTACAGACAGTTGACCTCAAGGCATTTCTTGATGAACATTTCTGTCTGTTCTCAGCCTTGAAAAACTCAACCTTTTCAAGAGCTGTATGGGAGAAAAATGTGTAAGACTTAATATTTATAGGCTGAAAGAGAAGGGAGAGGAAAAACTGAAGTGTAAAACTTGCTTCCAGCAGAAATGCCATCCCTCTTTTACCTCTGATAATTAGAAGCATTTCTGACGTGGTTACAAAGCAAGTTAGTGGTGAGTGCCTGCCATTTGCTGTGCATTTCTACTGCAAGACTGTTTTCCTTCCCAATGCTTTCTTCTATGTTGTTTTCAGACAACCGCAAATTTCAGCTGATACTCGCCTATTACATTATGATTCATCAATACTCCTACATTTCAGTTACTTCCAAGTATGTACACGTGATTGTTTGTAAAAATGCAAGGTTGTGATTCAGGTTCAGATCTTGAGTATTTTTTTTTTCATAATGTTCAGCAAAGCTCATTTGCATAAATCCTTTCATTCATAGTGCTAGCTGAAATAATCCTGAAAGACAAGAAGGAGGAGAGGTTTTAAGTGCCATAATTTTTGCCAGGAAGAGATCATGGCTATATTAAGAAATACAGCAGTACTGATTTTAACTCTAATAGAAGATTTAGAGAACACTACAAGTAGTTTTTAGAGGTGCCTTAAATGGAATACTGTATTTAATGGTCCCTGAATATAGGTCTAAGATGCTTGTCTTAGATAATAAAAAATAGTATGTGCAGGCATAGAAGTGCAGCAAATAAATAACAAAAGGAAACACAACACTAAACCCCATCACATCAAGAAACACTCTTTTTTAAAAACTGCGCTCTTGAAAACTTCCTGGAGATTTCCCTAGACTTGCATCCTCATTTTCAAAAATGGAATAAAAATCGCTTTTCTGTACCATAAGGAAACTTGGGAAAGAAGTTCCTTGCTGTGCCTTTGGGTCATGTGGCCTCGCTGCTGTAGAGCTGGAATGTTTGCCTTGGTATTTCCGGAGGCTTCATAAACACACAGAAAAAACAGTGGGGGTTAGGAGGATTTAAAAGAAATTGCTGTATTTCTCCCCCCCCAACAGTTTTTTTTTTCCTGACAGCCTAAATTCATTACACTTTAAATGTAGGTTCTTTTAGGAATTCAGGAGAGTTTTTATTTGATTAGTCCAGTGAATTTTAAGAACTAAGTTTAAATATTTAATAATTTTTTAATTGCTGAATTTGTCTAGAATTATTTCCTACTAGATGTAATACCTGGCAACCTACATATTAAGCCTAACTGTTATTTAGATGGTCTTAATGGTTTACTTTTGGCATGTGTCACTGTGAGTGGCATTCAGTAATCTGACTTGATAGCTGTCATCTTGCAAGGCAGAGTAATGCAAACAAAAGATGAGCACTCAGACAAGGTTACAGTGAAGAGCCATTTCCTAAGTCCTGCTGCGGTGGCATAGAATCCCCAAGTCAAATCAGAAAAGCACAGAATTAGTTCTGGCTCCTGGGATATGAGGGATAAGATTATGCAAACCTCTTCCTTCTAACTGTGGGAATAGTACGTGCTCCTTTTCAGACTTGGCAAACACCAGCTTAAACTGGGATTATGAGGACCTCTGTGTGTCCGTAATGCCATGGATATGTTAAGTCGTAGTGGCAAGGTGGGCTGAGGGGATCCTGCAGTCCCTCTTACACCCTGGGCTGGCAGAGCTGCATCTTCTCCTCCTCCCTTCCCCTTCCAGCCAAGCTGCCGGTTGAACAAGGGCAGAGAACTGATCTGTTTTAAAAATAACCTGGCAAAAATGAGGAGGGAGGGGGAGGATGAACGGACTGTTTTTAGCTTAATCAAGTCTGTTCTCTACACAGCACCATGAAGCTGTCCTGACACTACCAGGAGGGATGGGGAGAAGGCAGTGCAAAGGGAGGTGGTAACAAGTGGCCAGAGATAGGAACTGCTTGTTCCGGATTGCCTTTGTGAAAAATCCCCCAGCAATGAGCGTGTGTGTTCCATGAGGCTGCTCAGGACATGGTCAGTGGGAGGTGTATAACCATATCAAGACAGGCTTGTTGCTGAGTCAGACTATTTATTGCATTAGAAGTTACAAAAAGGCAGCATAGTTTGTCTTTGAGCTTCCCTTTTAAGTATGAAACAGTAGAGTTGTTTTTTTCCCAACTTCAGGCCTCAAACTGGAGAAGCAGGAGTAGATGTGGAATTGAGCAAGGGCTTGGATTCTGCACTTTGGCAGGGCTTCTTCTCTCCTTTCTCCTGTCCTGTACTGAACTTTCTGAATTGTCTCTTTAAGTGTGACTAATTGCTGAATTGTATTCTCCTAGTGTGGAAATGTATGAAGTGTAGAATCATTTACTTTAATAAAGTGTTTCTTATGTTTTGTTTCAATAAATTTCGTGATGTCTGATTGCCACAGATTGCCACATTGTCTGACTCCTACTCTACTGGTGTCTAGCTAGAGCAGTTGATTGAGAAGGGAATGGGATGAAGCTAAGAAGTTGTTCTGAAACTATTGGACTGTAATATGTTGGGGAAAACATAATTTCAAAGATTGGCTTAAATGTAAATGCCCTGGTATTTATAAGTCATCTTTTGTAAAAGTAAGCCACGACTCCAAAGGCAAACCATGTTTTAATTTGAGCTTATCTGCTTGTATATGTGGGGGTTTTTTGCAGGTGGACATATAGAAATGTGTGTAGCTGAGTAAAATGTTGGTAACGTCTTCCTTGAGTTGTCTCCAGTGTTGTACTTTTTAGTAAAATGTTGTAGCACCCCAAGTTTCAGGTGAAAAATTCCACCTATTTAAGTAGCAGAAATAGTGTACAAGAGCTTCTTTTTTTTTTTGGAGATGTTCCACAATTCTGTCTCGTTTCTTAGGATATTTCACTTGTTTGTCACTTCATGCCTTTATGAGACAATGCAAAGGTTTTTTATAATTTTGCAATGATGCCATGTATATCCAAATAATACTTTTCATGCCATTTGGCTTTCCCCCTTCCCGTCTAAGGACTCCCAAGCCTTCCTAAGGAAACTTTTGTTTAGGCAGGCCAGCGGGAGTCGTGGTTGAAACTTGTTCTCAAAAGCTCTGTGTTCCTAATGGGCTTTGACAGTGGTTGGGAAAGATGTCACTTCAGCATAGTGGAAAGCAACCAAAGTAAATTATATTTTTAATGAAGGATTTTCTATCTGGATGAATTGATACTGGCAGGACAGTATTAGTTAAAAATAGAAGAACCTTCTGCAGACACATTGCAGTCTATCCTTGGTTTACTTTGTCTAAACAAAAAGCAAAGTACACATAGTGAGCGTAGACAGGTCTTTTAGTCTGAGGTGCTTCCTTTGGCAGATGGCTTCTGATTCTTTTCTTTTCTCTTTTTATTTTTTTTTAAGTAAGTATTGCTTTGAAGGGAGACCAAATAAAACTGGTATTCAAGGGTTCTGTTTATCATGTCACTGCATGGGAGATTGCTGTATCCTGTACTAGACCTACTTTATGGTGATATGTACATGTACAAGATTCTTACGGCCTTATAAAAGATGCTAACTTGCATTCCTCTCTGCAAAGAAGTATTTCCAAAAGAAATAATACCCAGATTGAATATTTATTTTTGTTCAATACAAAAGTATTCAGAGCTAACTGGCAAATATTTCGCTTCTCTACCCTCCCTTTTTCCCTTAATCATGTTTATCTCCTCAGTGTTTTCTTCTGACTGTTAGAAATGTGTTCTTTTAGGGTATTTTAGATCAGCTGATTTATAAGCCAAGATTTTTTATCTTTTCACTGAAAGCATGTGTAAGTAAAGGGACTGAACGGTTATTTGACTTTGATCTCTTGCACGTATGTATACTGTATATTTTAGCTATATTAAATATGTGCGTAAATTGAGATCCTGTTTCAGAGCAGTTGTCACTGTCTGAACAATGGTTTGCGATTATATATGTATTTGTAAATGACTGAAAAACCTAAATAAGGTTAAATTAACCTGCAATAATCATACTGTTGCATATTTTTAAATGTTTCATACCGAATAGTATTTAACTACATGTATCTGTTTCACCTTCTTGAAATTAGTAAGTTCAAGGTATAACTGGTTTTTCATACATTTTATTAGGCCTTGATATTTCTGACAGCATAGCTTTCTTTTTCAGGCCTTCAAGTGGGAAAAGAGAGAGAAAATTATTTCCTTCTCAAGACAAAAGAACAGTACAAGTGTAATCTCAGCTCTCAGTTTTTCTTTTGTCTGTGTCTCTTAACCTGGTGTGATTAATTGGGTTTGATTCGGTCATGTTTTTAGAAGTTTATGAAAGGATAGAGAAAAGGGAAGAAAAACACTCCTTTGAAGCAAGTACCAGTGATTCAAATGCGGCCTTGAATCATAAAGATATATATGACTGAGATCTGTGTTACCAGAGTGTGAGAAATTCTGTGTGAAAAGCCAGCAGGTGTATAGCCCAAACTGATGATCAGGCAAGGGACAGGAGCAAGTATATAAACTGCTTGTACTTTGCTGAGAATGTGTAGTCTACACCACAGATCAAACTAAGGCTTTTCAAAGAAAATGCTTTAAGCTAGCAAATCATGGAAAGCCTCCATATACACAATGTAATCTAAAAATCTCAGAAGTCAAAATAAACCTAGTTAATCTGCAGAATCACAATGTGTGGAGGAGCGTGTCTGCCACACCTTGTATGGGGTCCCTTCTTTCTCTTGCTTATACCTGTCCCATACATCAGAAAGCTCAAACTCAAAGCTGAAAATACTCCTTTACAGCAGAGTGGGAGGAAAAAGAGAACAGGCATGAACACCACCGTCCAAAGATACTAAGTGTTTGCTACAGGAACAGTCTGTTGACAGAGAATGCAACAAAATAATTATGTGTTGGATAAGATGTTTTCTTTGTTACCTTTAATTAGGGCACTTCAGTGAAATTTCGTCTTGCCCATGTGCTCTCTTACTGGGTGGGCAGAAGCTCACTGCCTTGTATAGGTTGGTTTCTGCTAAATATAGTTTAGCAATGACCGTTTTATTATTAACCTTTTAAATGTAAACGTTCCCAGTCTCTTCAAGCGCTCTTCTTAAAATACGCCTTTTTTTTTTTGTTCCCCTGATGATTTTCATTGCTACCCTTTGTTTTTTGTCTCATTTTGCTCTGCATTCTTAAGTTTCTCATACTACTATTGCCAACCACTAGACTGTCACTGCTCCTTTAATGGAAACTATGGCACCAGGGGAGCATTGGTTTCTCAGGTCCCAGTTTGATAACAGATTTCCTTCTCTAAGCACATTCCTCTTTTGGACTGTTCAAACGACCACCAAAAAGAGTGAATTCTTTGTTTGTTGGTGATACAGATGCCCACCTGTGCAGAGCCCATTTAACATCTATAGCATGGTAATGGATTTTGGTCATTATTGCTCTGGACCCGATAGAAGCCAGAGGTATAGTGCTCTCTATCAGTTTGTAGAGTCTTGCGGTGCTTTGCTCTGCCTTTCCCTCACACCTTTGGCCTTTTTGGTGCCTGGTGCCTTTTTTCTTGTACTGCCTCAGAAGTTCTCACCTGGAGACCCCCTTTCCCTCCATCCGCTCACAGCGCTCAGATCCTGTTGGTTTGCAATCGCAGCACTTTGGGAGTCCATGTAGAGGGAAAGGATAGTGCTTGCAGCAGAGCATATACCCCAGGAGAAGATGTGCTTACACCATGTCTCGTGGGCAGATACGAGCTTGATCTGCTTGTCTTCAGCTGCCCACATTCTGTGTGGAGCCAAAGCAGAAGCCCCATATCCATCGTTCGCATTGTGTTGAGCTCGAGCTAATAAGCTCGGTCTCTTGGCAGGATGTGTTAGATCAGGCTTACTGCTGTGCTAATTGTGCTTACACAGCTTCCAGTTTGGAGCTGGCTCATTTACAGCTGGCTTGGATGGTGGCCAAGAAGGCTCGCCTCTGCCTGCAGTATGCCATGTAGACGTACACACATCCAGCACTTGAACGTGTCTGTCAATAGCAGGAAATTATATTTGGAGGGAGAGGAAAATCTTTGGCCTGGCTGCAAGTGTAAACAAGGACAATATTAATGAATGAGGAAGTAGGTAACAGTTTTAATAAGGAGAAAGTTTGATTATTCCTAATTTAGACTCAGTGCCCCAAGTTGTTTTCAGCCTGTGTTTGGCCCTATCTTGTTCCTCATTTACCACTGTTTTTGTGGGGGTTTTGGTTTGGGTTTTTTTTTTGCAATATATCTTAGGAATACTTCCCGGATTTAAGAAACCTCACTGTAGAAGTGAGCAGCCTGGTATTTTAACTGAGAAACAGAAACTAAACACAATGTTAAAAATGGGCAAACATTCAGAGGATAGAAACTTGCTTTTATGATTAGCCCATCCACTGTATTTTGTCTCCCCTTACTTCATGTGTTAGCAAGTTATTGTGTACACTGGCTCTAATGCAGTGTCAAGGATTGGCCCATCTTAGTGTTGAAGTGCTGTAGTTACCTGAAAGTACAGGATACTCACTAGTAACAGGAATTGTTCAGGAAGAAGAAACCCAGAGCTGTAAAAAGTTCAAGTTTGTTTATTTGGGTTTGAAAAACTACAGCTCAGAATGACTTGAAAGCCACATCCTCAACTGGCAAAGATCAGTTTCATCAGTTACCAGCAATTGTGTCACTTACTTCATCAGGAATATGTCCCCTCAATTATTATGAAATCTTTTGTCTGTGGAGGAGGGTGGTGGTGGTTGGGAACATAGGAGTGTGTACGTATATAAATATAGAGAAAACTGGGCTAGTCTCTTAACTTATTGTGAAATAATAAAATGATTCATCAGCCACATTGCTATGAGCTCTCTTAATATTTGAGCCCATTTTTCTCAAATTATATTTTTAGTCACAAACATGCAGGCATCACTGCATTTACTTGCTTGACAGTTTAGAGGCCACTTCTCCTCTTGAGCAAGCCTTGAAGAGACAGTAACAACCTTCTAGTTCTAAAATCACTGTTATTAAAACAACCAGGGGAATGTATCTCTGCAAAGGCACAGCTGAATAATGATTTAGCTCCCAGAATTAATTTGAAATTTCAACAGCACTAAGTAATATTTTAGTGGCAGTATAATCCTGTACATTACATATTAAGTCTGCAGACTGCGCTGCCAGAGGAAGAACCCTGCAGTATTTAAGTGACACTGTAACACCATGGTATTATATTCAGGTCATTAGGGGGCATTTTACAGGATTGAAGTTATCTGGCGGAATGTCAAGGGTGAAACGTATAATCTCTGTTTCTCTGCCTCTCCAAATATGTAGATTAGGGGTTTAAAAAAAATAAATGGCGCGTTGGTCACCAGTGTTCCTCCCCTGTCTCAGCCCAGTGTATCACCTGTGCACCACTTGCACGGCCAACAAACACTGAGAGGGGAAGGGAAGGGGAGTAATAGATACAGATGGCTCAAATGGCTGGTGAGAGAGCACTCCACTGAGGGTTGGGGGTTTTTCTGTACGAATCAGAGCAATTGATAGGTAAGCCTAAACTCAAGTACTTGGCTTTTGTGGCAGATGTCAGCAGATGTCCAGAATGATGGAAAGTCCTGAGCTCCAAGGTGGGTGTTTCCGGAGCAGATCCCTAATGCTAACCTTAAGAAGAGGCAGGGGCACTCTTGTGGTTGAATATACTAAGGGAGATGAATGCCTCTCTCTCCCCTTTGTGCCTTAGAAATTAGTTCTAAATTCGTGTGTGTGGCCCATCATAATGATTTTGATACCTCTTTTCGAATGTAGTCATCATTCAGACAGCTCTGGTTGAATTTAGAGAGAGTATTTGGCTGTGAAAAGCATGTGTTCTCAGCAGCTCGTTGCTGCCTCTGGCAGAAGTTGCTGCCATTCAGATCTGCTAGCTAGATAGTTCACATGATTATTCTGTGCACCATTAGAGACAAACTGGGCTGGGTTAGTTTAAACATGTAAATCGTAGCTTTGGATCATTCTTTCTGCAATAAACAGATAACCATCACGCAAGTAGCCTAGCTGTCTAAAAGCAAATTTCACATCAGTCTTCCCTTGTCTTTCCTTCACTTTGTTTAAACTACAGTTTTTGGGGTGATGGGAGCATTTGTTAAATATAAAAACAATAACAAAAAAGGATCACTGACAACAAGTGAAGTTGAAATGGTTTAACTTCCGGTGGTGGGAATGGCAAATGGTAGCATACTGGTTGGTCAGGCATTCAGAAACTTTTCAGATAACAAAGAGGCCATCATACAAATGGGGTGCATGGCTGTGATCTTTCTGTGCTCCAAGTGGTTGAGAGGGGAACCCCAACAACAGTTTGCTTATTTGGAGAGTTTGGTTTTCTCTGATCTAGAAGATGGGCCAATTTGTTAAAGGGTAATACCTGTTTTCTTCTTGCTGCACTCCATGTGATGGGAAATTCTTAGAAAAGTCTCATGAGCAAGAGGTGTGCTTGGCTGCTGCATACCAGTGCTCAAAAGGAGTGGTGAGGCTACTGGACATTATTTTTATGGGTCTTTCCTAAGATAGCCTTAACATCTTACTAGGGAGTAGTGCAAGGCTCGTGTTTGTAGAGAGGTGCTGGCTATGCCGATGGGAGAATTGCCTTCCCTAGCAGACCTGCTGCCGCAGGGGGCTGTGAAGGCAGATCAGCAGGTTAAACACGGCTGTGGACGACAGCTCCGTGGACAGACATGAAGGGAAGCACATGTTCCTGCTGCTGTCTGACTGTGGGTGCTCGGGAGTAAAGACAATAAACTACAAACAATAGCTGGGCTCCTGTACCCTGCCTACGTAAGTATCTTCTGCTCAGTCATCCCAGTTAGAGGGATGACTGGATTAACACACAATTGCATGTTTTCTGTTCCTACTGCTTTCAGGTATGTAAAAATACTTCCAATATTATTCACTGTATTTTAAATTACTTCAGTACTCTCTGCCTCACTTCCTTTTTATTTTTCCACAGGAGAAAAGACTAAACTTTTATTTTCGTATATGTAGCCTACTTTCGGAGAGGATAAAGTTTCAGCGTAGATTTTGAGGACTTTTCTCTCTTGAGCTTGATTTTGCTTTGGTTGTCACCAGCTTTTGTTTTAAAATGTGTATCAGGAAGCCAGTTCTGTCCAACCATTTCTACTGGGTATTTTTTCAAGTTACAGGCAGTGGGCTTTCCTGGAAAATGTCCATAGACAAAGAACTCCCCAGAGTGTGTCTCTAGTGATCTGTGCAGTTAGCAGTTACTCCTGTGAGCTGTCATTTTACAGTAAAAATAGAAAATGTAAAATATTGATTACATATGCAAGTACAAGAAATGTACATCTGTATACTAGCTCTCCAGAAGCTTGTAGGTAAAAATAGATTTCAGTCACATTTTTCCTTTTAATGTGCCACAACAAGTAGGTTTTCTTCTTGAGGAAGTGTGTGTGAGGCTCTAGGGCTATAAGCTTGTGGAGAGAACTTTATTCCAGCTATTTTGTTAAACGAATTAACGTGGACATTCTCTGGGACTTCTTCTTCTAAGTAAGGGATGTGTACTAGTTATCATGGTGCAGCAGTGAGCAATACCATGAAATTCAGAATGGGAGAGATCTTTGTGGTTTATCAGATGCATACTGTATACCATGTATTGTAGTTTATGCATACTAGAAATACATAGTGGCCTGATGCTTATGTTACTGTTCCACTTGTACTGCCTTTTCAATGTAGTTGCTGATGCTGCAACACTTTTTCACTAAGTTTTAGATAATTCAGCATCTGCTTTTCCCAATTGAAATATTCATACTGCTCTCACTGGTGGTACACAGGTAAAGCCTGTTTTCCTTCCATCTCACTGAAGGCAAACATCTGGAGAACAGGCTTCTCTGTCCTTGGCCATTGAAACTGTTGTGACTTTTTTTGATTGCTGTCAGTTTGAAGCATTGCTAGATATGGTTTTGATCCAGAAACTTGCCAAACCAACCTGTGCCTCTAGCTTCTTATAAGGACTGGTCATGAAAATAGGAAGATTGTAGACAAGCCAAATTATCTTATGAGATGATGTGTATATGATAAGTTCTGAATAATTACACAATAAAGTAATCAGCCAGCAACTTATTATGTTCCTCAGTAGGGAACCTCAATAATAGGTCTGGCAAAAATAGAACTTTCCTTTTAATAGCCATTGTCAAAGTAGTTTTAAGTATTGGCAATGTTTATTTACAGTTGAACTGATACCAGGTTCACTTTCCAGTTCTTTGTAGAATGAAAATTCTTTTCTCAGAATGAATCTTAATAATGAATTGAAGGTATTTTAGAAATAGGGTTTGTGGTGGAGTTTCATTTCAGTGTTTATTCTCTTCATCCACAATGTGGTGCAGGACTGTAGATATTAATCTCAAATTATGTCTTATTAAAGATTTTGAGTGATAACTACCTGGTTCTTTGACATTTTAAGTTTATACATGAAACCAGGGTATCAACTACATTTGCTCATTTTGTTGCCAAAATGTAGCTTGACTTCTGCAAACAGTTTAATGGAGTGGATTCAGTTTTGATAGTGGTATAAGAATATACCTGTGATAACATCCAGCATTTTTGGGGAAGGTTTTGGCTTTATTTTCTGTAGCTAGTAAATTTATGATTTTGGATATGAATACACCCAAACCCAATTTACTACTTTTAGCATGAATATACCGTACAAGCTACCAGAATATTTGTAGCTGTAATGCTCTCTGATGGAGAGGCTGTACTTTGCAGTATGTCTGCTTTCTTCCTTGGACAATATGCATTCACACATACTCATGCAAAGCGCATTATCAGCCTGAAGCTTCAGGCTAAATGTGTGAGCCCAGGTGTCATATTTCTATTGCCCTTTGCATGAAATGTGAAGTAATTGCTCAAGTGTGGAAGCCGTACGTATGTTTACGAAACGTGAAGTACGGGCACAGTCTGTGATTTCAAGTGTCTCATGAAAATGTGTGTGTGGTAAAGCCACGCTGTCTTCGAAACAAACTTCTTATGTTCTTGAACTTCAGACTTCTCAATCTTGAAAAGTGAAGCGAATGACAGAATACCTTAAATGCCTCCATATGTGTTTATATATAGTAGGTCTAAAACCACTTATACCAAGGTAACTTACTGCAAAGGAGGAACATCTGCTGAATTGATTTTCATGAAGCAGATGGTTTTCTTAAGTTTCTGTGTTGTGAGGCCTCCCAGCCAAGAGGGGAAAAAATATACAGCTATGATGGTCTGTTAAATAAATGAAACAAGTGGATTGTGGGTAAATAAATATGAGTGACAAAGAGATTATATAAGGAGAGCAAAAAGCATTCTTACAAAGAACAGTGGATGGTGCCTACCTCTCCATCATAATCCCAAACGCGAGAAAAATCAAAGGCTTTATTCTTACTGGAGAGACTGAAAGAAGGTCAAGTTCAAAAATAGCTTTGGGTCAAAAAGGAGGGAGGAGAAAGAGGCAGTGTAGTCACTGAGATGAGTAACTTCAGATAACATTTGAGTGTCTGAGATGTCATTGAGAGAACTGCTGCTGAGGAAGAGGCGTGCCGTAGCTAATATTTTCAGTATAGTGACACATGATACCGCTACCAGACATGGGCTGCTTCGGGTGCAGGTTGTCATTGTACCCTGCTTATTGGTCTCCATTGATCCTCCATTTCCATGTGTGTGATGCTGGGACTTCCGAAGCCACATACCTTGATTGTCTTGTGGCAATATTTCAAGCCATTCTATAAATCCTTCCTCTTTACTTATGGAGGAAAAAAACTGCCCTGTTCCTTAACTGGTTAAGACTTTTAGGAAGACAGTGAAGGCTTTTGTGTAATTTAACCCTTCTTGTCCTCAGCTATTTACTCACTTACACGGCTATAAATTGACATAAATGCTGGACATATGCTCTAATCCTTATCATCACTGTACCACCTTGAAGTCATGACTTTTGAAGCATTTGTAGCACCAGAAATGGTTTAATGTTGCTGAAACTTCTTTTCTGTATGCATTAAAAAATCATATGGTGGTGGATTTAATCTGAGACTTTTGTACAAGTACTTTGACTAGATACTTTGGATTTAGAAACAATGTAGGATCTAATATGACAAGCAGGAAGGATTTATTTAATTTTATTCAAAAACTTCTAAACAGATTGAGTCCCTGATAATCTTAGCAGCTTGATACCTGTAGTTAGATTTTGAAGGAGTGTCTTCTACCGGCATCTCAATATTTTAACTATAGTTTAAAAAAAAAATTTAAAAAAAAGTAAGGCATAATACTATTGAATGAGATAAGAGTCTGAAAACCCCTGCTCAATAAATTGATATGTTCTTCAGGAAATTGATGATATATCAAAAGCTGTTTCTTCAGATAGCGATCACTAGCTTAGCTTCCCAAAATGAATGTGAAGTACGAACATTGAGAGAAGGCTGTGTCTGCTTGTAATGGTGCTGGTTTTGTATACAGAGTTCTCGGCTTATCTTGAGAGGGGTTCTGACACACAACAAAACCAATGCTAAGCTGTTTCAGCCAGCAGTACTTTCTTCTGACCTTAAGTATTTCTTGGCTTGTGTGTATGAGGTCAATTCAAAGAAATTTCGATACTTTCTTTTCTCCAGTTTTGGTTTTTTTGGGAGGGTTTTGTTTGTTTGTTGTTTCTGTTTTTTGTTTTAATGACCAAATATACTGGATGAAGACAGGTCCTCCAATTAAAAGATAAGCTGTATATTTAAAATGAAGCATATTCTCCCATACAGGAATAAAACTATGAATGTATGTCTTTTGAATCAGTTTTTCTAAACAGGGCATAGTGGCACTGGGCCACTGCTTAGGTGACCAAATACATAAGCAAGCTGATTTTTGCACTGAGCAGGTTTTTTTTGAAAATGGGCATAATTCCCACTAGTTCTGCTTTCAATTCTGTCTAAAAATGAGTGATTGTTAGTTTTTTCACATGATATCTTGGAGTCATTAATTATTTATCTTCATGACTACATGTGTGTGAGAAAGGATTTGGTTATCCCTGTTTTACAGGAGACAGACAGGGCTTGAATTGACTTGTAGACGGTGCCTGTGCTATGGTAGAGTGCTCCATGGAATGACTCGGTTGTGAAGCTGCAAGGAAGGGCGTTGCTCATTGTACTGCGCTTTATTTTTAGAGGATTCGAGAGCAAATTGCTGCAATCATCGGACTGGAAAGAATATTGGCTTTTCTCACTCTGTCTTAATTCTGTAAGAGTCCTTATCAAAAACTGGTAGTGTTTTCAAGTTTCATAATAGCTTAGGAGACTTGTGTCTACTGAAGGAAGCCCAAACCAGTCCAATTGTTTCTTTTGAGGGCAAGGTGCAGTGCGTTGTTTGTGCAGCCAGCCTTGGCAATGCCTTCCCCTCCCCAACTTCTTTGTCCCTCTTCTTCCCTTCCCCCGCCTCCCCAATTATTTTTCCAGAGACCTTGGCTTGCTGCTTCTGGGGCAGCAGCAGCAGCTGCTGGTGCTGTCCTGTAATTCTTGCATCTCAGTCACGGGGGACTGGAAGGGAAAAGACGGTCTGTCTCAGCAGCAGTCCACCAGCTGCCGCAACAATCTATAATGCGCAAATCTGCAAAATATAGCTTTTAATTTTGCTTTGCAGTCAGAATGAAAAACTAGAGTGCACCTCCACTGCCATCATTGATTGATTAATAGAAATAAATGCTCCCTGCTCCCCGGTTCAGGCTTGGACAAAAAGAACTTGGAAGTGGCTAAAAATAAAAGGTAAGAAACCTGACAGACTTTCCCACCAACAGAGTAATTAACAACACATTGTTGTGTATGTGTGCTTGAGAATGTGCTCTGGCTAGGTAAAAGCTGTTGACTGATGCAAAAATATTAGCTAAATCAGAGTATAAAATTAGGCTTAGGGTCGTGATACTTTCTGAAGTATGTGGATAAGCAGGGCTTCTTTGTTACAGCATTAATGACTGAGGGAGTCCCACAGATTCTAGCCTAAGAGGTTTTCCTGAAATGGTGCATTGAGACATATTTTTGGTTTTGAGGTTTTTCTGAAAGGAGAGAGAAGGGTCATTGAAGAAGAATAGGCAGTGTTCTTTCTTGGCCAGCAATGTAGTTGGAGTTGTAGTAAGTGCTTGTTTTATGTTCAGTCATACACCTTGGGCAAGGAAATGGCACATAGAAAAGGTAAGCAGCCCCCAAATTTCCATTAGAAATGGATTTGTAACCTCTTCAAGTGTGCGTTTATGAATGATGAATCTTTTAGTTGGACCGTTCAAGAAGAACCAGCCATAACTTGGCCAAAATTTGTGAAAGAACTTGTTCAAACCGAATAGTTTAACTCAGTGGGTTGTTCAGAAGACTTGAACTCTAAAACACCATTCATAAAAAGAATTCATGTTGTTGTGGCACACGTTATTGACCAAAGAAAGACTGTAGTGTGTATAGCTGAGAGAACTAATTTTATCACAAGTCAGTTTTGCAGTTGATTTGTCAGAATTTGGGGGAGAGCAGATCTAGACCTTACCTTTGTGGACATCCTGACTGTCAATAAATTACAGTGTAACCTAGTACCTATCCTCAGAATTACTAGTCCTGACTTCTCTACAGCTTACGTGACACTAACGTCAGCAGTTTTAAGTAAAAGCTTAAGCATCCTCTAATCTTGCAAGACACACTACTTTGAATAGATATGTTGTACAGACATGTTGGCAGAAGTAAACTAAATCTAGATCTGTCTTTGGGACTCCAAAGAAAAACAATTAAAATAGTTGAAGGAATTTTAAAAAAGCATACTTCGTGCATGTGTGTTCACATATTATCTTAAATTTGCTGGAGTTTTTTAATGTGTGAAAAATACAGCCCCGAGTGTATACCATGCCTTCCATCTCCTGAGAAAATAGAGTAAGAAGAAATTATATAGTTGACCCATTATTCAGGCACTTGAGAATTCAGAGAATGGAAGAGCAGTGTGTTTCTCTGAAGTCCTTCCTGGTTATTTATATTTTTAAAATAAGCATTATATGCTCAAATATTTACATAAAAGCAGTGTTCAGTGGTATCACTTACTTGGGCAGAGAAGTAAAATTTAGTGAAGTGCACACACTTTGTATCATCCAATTGCTGTGTTTTGGGTGGCTAACTGCTCACTTTCAGGGAGAGGTTACAAATGAAATGACAGAGGCTCTTCACAAATAAAAACCAGCAGAACTCTTGGAAATACTGCTTTAGCCAGACTTTACAATGATGCACACATTACTAGTCTTGTCGAAGTATCAGAAATAACCTATGGAAAATTGTTGTGTTTAACCTTCAAAGAAGGACTGCTAGCGTATGTTTTAAAACCTAAGTGCTAGCAAGCTGGATTGAAGCTTGTTGTCTTCTGACTAGGTGGCAACAAAGGCCTCTAGAACTCACAGTAAAGTTTCCAAGAAAGCAAGTTCCCTTTTCCAATACATATTTTCATTTGTCCTCCTATTGTGGTAATGGCATCTATTTTCTGCCAGTATTTTCTGATCTATGCACTGAAGTCTTTTGAAGATGACTGAATTTGCTTTTTATTGACTTTTCCTTCCCTTCAAAATTAATACCTTTATTTTAACATTCAAGCTCCCGAGCACAGCTTCTTTCATACAGAGACTGTTACCTGGGCACTACAAAAAAGACCCTTACTAGACACTGATATTTACAGCACGGCCTGTTTTCCATCCGTCCTGCAAGGCCTGATTCTTAATGCAAACAACGGCGTTAAAGTCTCAGTGAGAACCAAGCTTTCCTCATTCCTGGCCCTGTGGGGATTTGAGCAGTCTCTGCAGCCTCCTGCTTAGACACTGGATGCAGGGGATGCCACTTTGGGGGCAAAGCTAACCTGGGAATAGTTGAAGAGTGTAGTTTTGAGGGAATACTCTGAAATTTTTCAGTAGCTGCATTCTCACTGGGTACCTCCTATATGACTCTTTACATGGAAGTAGGAAGGTGGCTGTTGCTGTTGTATTCTGTCCATAAAGCTTGGGCTATGGGCAGTAAGACCATAGTCTAATCTGTCGATCCATTCTGGTTCTTAGAATAAAACATTTTGAGAAAAGAATAGTCAGAAATAGGTATTAAGAGAAGATGTTTCAGAAAAGAGACCTAAAAACACACTGCACTCTCCCTGAAAGAATATGGTATCTAGACAATATGCAAATTAATTTCCTAATTCCTCAGCCACAAAATTGCTTGGTGGTTGGATCTCTTAAAAATCTATGTTTGCCAAGACCTTTATAAGGGAGTGAGAAAGAAAGAAAGAGAGAGAACAAAATGTAAGTCCTAAGCTTGCCTAACATGTCACTTGGGATAACATCACTTCTGTGTGTCCTTAGTAAACACAATGCCAGATCAGGAGCCAGAGGATAATCTTTTGCTCTAAATTGTTTTCCTGTAATATCTGAAGCTGCACAGTCTAAAATCAAGAGTGGAGAATGGCTATCCTGAGTCTCTCTCTTTGCCTGCTGATACAAGCATGATTTCGTTATACAAACATTTGCTCCATTAATTGTCATTATTCCTAATCCTCCATTTTGCTTAATGGCAAAACATTTCACTGCAGGAGAAAAAAAATTAGATTAAAGTAAAGACTTTCAGACAGTAAAGACTACTAATTGAAACCTGCAAGGGATACCCCCATCATGGAAATTCAAAATTACAAAAGTTATTACTGATGTAACTGGAAAAGTGATACTTGAAAATCCTCAGGCGTACACTTTGCATTAAGTTTTTGTATGTTTTAAGTCAGGGTTGGATTTTTTTTTCTTCCTCTGTAAATGCAAGAACATAGCTTTAGTGAGCACCTAGTGCTACGTGTGTGTTTGTACAACATGCATTTTGTCTTCTGAGGGAAAGCAGAGGTTTTGATTGTGCATGTGTGTCCATGTGGACCTCTAAGAGGAGATAAATTGCAGATGGGGGTGCTAGAGCTTTTGGGTTCCATTTCTTTCTGCTCCTTCCCTGTGGGTTGTTTTTTTTTTAGCACCTGTCTTCCCCTGCAGTAGCGTTGCATTGAGGTCTCGGAATGAAATATTTTGCCTGTGCAAAGCTCACGTGTGTATTTCTGTTTTTTCCTTTGCAGTCTGTGGTATACAGCAATGTCGAGGTCTTATTTCTATTCTCTAGAGGTTGGCAATACTTTTCCCAAAGGAAGACTGAGGCATATGAAGTTTTCCCTGCTTTTCCTCCGTCCTGCAGCTCCTGCAGGAATTGGAGAGCAGTGAGCTGCTCCTGGAGCTTCCTTCCCATAGGATAAACCTCCAGCTTGCAGGCACACAGATGGGGGTTGTGTTGAATGCATATAAATATGAACACTGGTAGTTATGTGAGAAACATCGTGTGCCTTCACTGAGTGTACAGTGGTAGGACAGCACTTCATAGATAGATTTTGAGGGTGCACAGCATTTGTTAAGGAAAGGAATAGAGAGAGTATTTCCTTTTGAAAGGAAGAAAGTAATATTCTAAAATGCATCCCTCAAATATTTCTTAAATATTTTTGTTGTTTTGAAGTTCAATCCTACATAGTTCTGGATTTTTGGATTATTTTTTGGTTTCTTGATTTGGCACGTTTTTGGATGCATAGTACAGTATGTTGGTTGTGTGTGTGTCATGAAGGAACCCCAGTAAAATGTAAATTCATGGTTTTAAAATTACTTTTCCTGAGATGATCTGTTCTCTGAGTGTTCTGTGCTCTGCGTCTCCCTCCATTCCCCTACCCTCAGGTCCATTAGGTGTAAGTCAGATTAGCTCAGTGACTCTTATCAGACCTCTTTTTCCTGTAACCCCCAGATAAATTTATGTGACTTAAAGAGTGAACTCCGGGCACAACCTTATTCCTGCTGGGGACAGGAGCTGCGTTTGCTAAAGTTCTGTGTTGGTCAATAGTACCCCACTGTGCTCTATATGGGAAAGTGTGTGGGTGGCAATTTACATGGTAAACAAAGGCAGGCAGGGAAGGAAGATAGTTAAGCTTATGTTTTTAATGCTTCTCCTTAAAAAGTATCTTGAAAATTAGCAGCCACAAATATCACGAAAGGAAGACTGGTGTAGATTTTTAAGAATCAATCTTTAAATAAAAGGATTTTTACATAATTTTGGTGATAAATTTATTGATATAACTTGTACTGATTTTGTGGTAAAGGCAAATAAAGACTTCACCTGCAACTATTCCATTTAAGGATAAATGGAAACCTTTTATTTAATCAGCAAAATAGGCCCATACTCATCCAAAGGATCACACAAATCCCCTTCCTGTCACCCTAAAGAGATTGTTTGCTTGTTTGTCATAAAAGGTGTAGGACAGCAATGTGAATTAGATGGCAAAGGGCTAGGGAGAGTGTCAGGAAGCACTGACATTCTTATTTGTGGCGTGTATCTACAATGTGACCTTGGACAAGTCTCTTCACCTATGCCATATCCTGTTATTAGATTATAAATCTCTGCTGGGAGAATGCTTGTCGCAGTTTGCTTTTGTATCTGGCAAAAGGTCTTTTAGATATTATTGTAAAACAAATAATAGAAATAAGAATGAAAGGTTTTTTTTCTGGAACACTAGCCTTTGATGGAGATAGGGATTTCTTTTTAAGCTTGCTCTGGTGCCCACTCATCTACAAAAAAATTCATTCACTGTATGGCCTTCCAAGCAGCAAAAACCCTCTAACATGAAATTTGCTATCTATTCAGCTGAATAAATGTTGTGAGTGACTCTGCAGTCCTTGAAAAGTTTTGCGAATGCATTCTAAAATGCAAAAACTCTAACACTTGAATATTTGCAGTATTTTCTTCTTGATTAAAGTAGAGGGCTTTCTGTGGCATTGTTGTATAAACTGTATTTTAATTGCGGTCGCAATCTGTTTCCTTGGGGGAAGGCTTGTCACTCAGAAGTGGCTGATCAATGTGGTAACTGTTAACCCGTGGACATGCTAACGAGCACAGCTCACGCTGCTGCGGGAAAGTAGCTGCCTTATTCCATGTGATGAAACTCTTGTTCCAGTTCACCTCTCATTTCGCACTGATACCCTTCATGCTCGCGTTGGCGCTGGGAAGGAAGCTCACATGGGAGACTCTCCCTTCCGGCTCACTGACTTGCATCCAGGCCACTTGCAGATGCTGCCGTGCGGAGAAGCTGCTGGTCTGCGTGGCAGGAGAGCTCGTTGTGTAACGCTGCGTGTCACGAGGGGTTTCTGCCACGGTGCTTGGCCTCGCACTGAGCTCTTTCCCTGCACTGCGTTTGACGAGCAGTGCGGTTGAGTTGTGGGGATTCAACTCTGTCTTTTTTGCAGGGTTTAATAGCTGAAATTTCATGGATTTGCATGTCAGTCGGAGGAAAACCTTACGTGCTTCAGTTGCAATGTAGAGGAGCAAATATCTTTTTTTCGAAGTTTTTGGGTGGTTTTGCTTTTGGGTTGTTTTGTTGTTTTTGAGGTTATTTCTTCTATACCATTCAGGACACAGCAAGTCTGTTTTTCAAGTATTTTGCTACTAACACACTACCAAAGTTTTAAAAGGGAGAGAAATTAAGATTTACAGGTGATAGTCACTTAATTCTAGGACTTGACTCTTTAATTACAAAATAACACTTTAATTCAAAGTAGCATAAGAAAGATTGCATTTTAATTGTTTTATAATGTCGGAAAGGATAAATATGTAAGCCTAATCTGTGCTCCTGCATACAGGCAAGAATCTCCTCTCCAATAATATTTCTGTCAAGCTGTTTAATTTGTTGTAGCTTTTAAAAGATGTCACGCGATGTCGTAATTTAAAAAGTAAAAAATGAAGACAGTACAAAGAGAGCATACCTGACATGAATACAGTATAATGTGCATGTGGTTCAACTTACTCTGGATAATATTCCTGTGCGGTTCTGTTTGTTCCTTGGGCGTGACTTCACTAATAGCAGAGAGGGTATTGACTAAGGTCTTTGCTGATAATTATTTCCTAAATATAATTAAATATGAAGGTGGTGCTAGCAAGATGCTAATTGGCTTACAAAAAGTTTTGAGATTGTTCACTTTCTCAGCACTAGATTACAGCGTATGGTGCCGCAGTTCTTCAGCTGCTGATGGAGTTACTGAAGCCAACAAAGCAGGATGTCCTGTGGTGTCACACTAGGGACAGAGTCCAGCAAAGCAGGATGTCCTGTGGCGTAACATTGAGGATGGGGTCTTTGTGCTTAAGGCACAGATGAAATACTACTTCGATAGCTGTGGGACTTAAGGGAAGCTGTTTAGAACTACTGTCTAAAAGAGAAGCAATCCTTGGCTTCTTGTCTTTCTAGAATTTACGCTGGGGTGGTGGGGGGTGTATATTTGTAAATAAAAGGTTTGTCATGAGCTTACAACATCACTGGAATACAGGCAGGTTTAAAATGTGTTTGTCATCATGGAACAAAACCGTTGTGGGTTGTCTGCATTAGTGTGGATATGCCATATTGCAACTACATTGACTTTGAGCTGTCATCAGCTGTTCAGAAAGGCCTCAAATGTTGCTCAGACAACACACCTTATTCTTCCAAAAGCCAAGGCTTTCGTGGAAGCAGTAAGTGTAATTTTCAAAAGCAGTCTGGCGCGGGGGCACTGGGGGATCTGACAGACAAAAGGAAACGGGGGCTTTAATGAGCACCTTTGTAGCAGTTAGCGTGCAGCTGTCCCCAGCACGGCGCGCTGCTGCGCGGCTCCGCGTGTTTGTGCTGTGCAAGCGTGACTAATGGCTGTGATTCATGAGGAGCATGCCTCGTCTTGGGACGGCTGAGCTGGTTTCACCTCGAGCTGCCTGGGCCCTTTCTCGGAAGCTTGCTCTGCTCCAGTGGGGTTGGCAGAGCTGCTCACCAAGCAGCTGCTGGCCTGCTGTGAGTGGTAGCATGACATGTGAAGGTAAACCAGAAGCAGGGCTGCTGGCAGCATGGACTTTGTGGTAGTGGTCTGTCTGTGATGCCTCTTCTGTTAAGCCTTGAATGATGATGTAGTGATGGTTTTCAGTGGGAACATATTTCAGCAAAGGCTGAAACAATTACAGTCTGACATGAAGTTTTTGTGGACAGTTAAGGAAAAAAATAATATTGTGAGTCACTGGTAGCAAAAGCCTCTGTGCTGGTTTTGGTTGGTTGGATTTTTTTGGTTTTTTGGGTTTTTTTGGGTTTTTTGTTTTTTTTTTTTTCTTCTTCTTGTAAGGCAGCTTACTGTTGTTGAAATTTCATCTCTGTAAAATAGAGTTCTTGCATTATTGCTGATTTTTTAGAGCTCAGCAAAAGTTTAGGTTATCCCCTAATTTCTCAAGTACAAAGGGTCTGTAGTTAAGGCCAAGCATGGGAACATGCATCCGCTGAAATTAGTCATGATGCAGTGATATGTTTTGGCCTTGGTAGGTATTGTATCAAACATGATTCTAAACCTATTTGTTGCCTCACTTAGACCTTTGAGTTTATCCTGTAACTGCTCTAAAGAGCTGATTTTTATCAAAGTTTCATTATATAAATCTTTTTCAGTCTTGGGAAGATAATGCATCCTTGTGTAAAACCTGCTTCTTGCTTAAATCGATGAAGAGCAAGGCCCAGTTCCTTGCAGGGCAGTGGCATTCTTGCGAGGTTATCAGAAGGTTAAAGGTACAAATCAGCTGTTGGCTCCAGTAACTTCCATGAGGGAAATATGGAAAAAGATATGTCTTTTTTGTAAATGAGATAGCACAGTGTGTGATTCTGACCTTCGCTGTAAGAGGTGCAAGTGCAACAAGATTTTGTGACTCCAGGAAGACAAGATTTAGATGTTCCCATTTGGGCTGTAAAAGGAGGTGAACTTTTGCAGAGAGCATTCATAATGCTTGTCATGGGTTACTGTTGTGTATCCTGCTTCAAAAAGCAAGCCTTTATGCAAAACTTTCATCCTTTTTAGGTGGTTAAGGAAGGTGCAAGAGGCATTTTACAGCATTGTCATACGCCTCTGAACTGATGTTTGGGGTTTTTTGGAAGGGGAGAGAAAAATACCTCAGAAAAGGCTATTCTTGAAATATTTGTGACCATTTCAAAATTGGGATGAATTGAAACTTTCCCAGGATTTCTACACTAAAGGGGTGACGGTAAGTGTGTCAACTTCTTGAAGCTGGCCCAAAACTTCTGGAAGTTTGGAGCTTTGCACAGTGCTAATGGCAATTAGTGATGCCTGAAAAGAAATGCACAATTTGGGTTTTGAAAAAGAACTTGCTGTGATAGATAAAACATAATATATTTTAAAGCATTTTGAGAGTTGAAGAATGATTTTGGTTTCTTCTACCCTGACTTCCTCCCCCTCCCCATTTATATTTTTCAATAAATCTGCAACACTGGAGTTATGGAAGTGATTTAGGAAGAGAAGACTGAGTGACAAGCTACCGTGGCAATGGCAGACGTATTGAGCATAAGATTCTAAACAGTATTCTGCTCTCTTATTTGAAGAAGCATTTATTTTTACATTTGACCCCATTGGAATTTCAGCATTGTAAATGATGGTAACATGTTTAAAATACATTTTGGTTTTTCTCATATATGTTGTCATCCTGCATTTACAATGGAACACACTGTAAGCTTGAGACTTCGGAAATTCTTCATTTTGGAATTGAGAAATGTATGAGAAATAGGATTTTTCAGGCAGTCTGAATTTCCATCATCAACGGGAAATTCCATGTCTTCCAAATTTTCTATTTTTTTAAAAAAAAAAGCTTTACAAAAAAAATTGCTTTGAAATTGCTGTCTCTTAAATGAAGCAGAATGCTGTCATCTTCCAGTTTCTTTCTTCAGCTTTGTGTACAGCACCATTCTCATTCTGTAAACAAAAATATTAATGTACCCGCATTGTAACTTGAGCTGTGAGGAGATGCAGTGGTAGGGCAGTCCTGCCCAAGACCCTGGCTTACCTTAATCACTGACTCAAGAGCAAGTCCCAGTACTAATAATTATCGTACCTGTGACACTTTCAATGTCTTAGGCAGGGAGCCATAGTATTTAAAAACATTTCATGTTTAACCAGCATTTTGTAAAGAAATTTCTATTGCATCATGAAAGCCAGTGCAAACCATTAATCCTGGGTCCTGATCCAACAAGGAGCTGCATGCAAGCTGGAACCTCTCTCTGTGGAATTTTCATCAAGGCTCTCTGCCTCTGGTGAGTTTCTCAAAAGTATCTTCAGAAGGTTAGAGCTAAAGCCATGCAGTTTAGGGTCCTATAGGACTTTTTGAACCATTCTGGAAACATCAGCATTGTTTGCCACGACCTTGCTGTGAAAGGGCTATCCATACAGGGGTGCTGCAGATCCCAGCAGGCAGGAGGAAAACGGGAACTCACAAGGATGTCATCCTGTACCACGCTTTTTCTCTGAGGGGTTTCAAAGACTGGCAAGCTTGTTTGCTTTGGCAAAGCTTGTAATTGATAAGCAATTTTTAAGAAAAGTTCTGCTAGTAACTTACCAAAAGAAATGTTACCACTGTTATGTCGGATTTTTCAGTCACTTTTTGTTTGTTTATATTTAAGCTCAAACCATTGAGAAGTTGTATGTTTCTGCAAATTAGGTTGTTCTGTTCAGCTTGCATTCGAAAACAGACAACCCCCTCAAACATTACAACACAAGGAGAGCAGGTGTATCTTCCCTTTTGTTCTGTCGGCATTTGTTCTGGTTTTAAGGGAGAGAATAAACTGCAATTTTGGAAAATGCTGTTCTATAATACTCCGTGATAAAATGTGTGCAAGTTCTGGTCCCTTGTGCACTACCTATAGTTATGAAAATGGAAGCATGCTCATATCTTTATATTAACAGGGAAATCAGTATGCTCTGTTTTTATATAAAATAAATAAATTTTGTGCATTTAAATAATAGTGCCTAAAACAGTAGGGATTAAAAGAGCTGGTAAAGGTTTTGAGATTTTTGAGCTATAAAAATATTTACTTATATATCACTGTTAAGACCAGAGCTTAGCAAAGAACATGAACGGTTCAGTTTTGGCTCAGTCGGGCTCTCCTGTGTGGTTTTGGGGAAATAAGTGGAACTTTCTGTGACTTACTGTTTTTCCTACCAACAAGAGGTAAAACTGCTTCTCTTCTGCCAGTTGACAATCTTGAAAACAAAGCTGAGGCCTGTAAAGGCTTCAGCAGCAGATGGACTTGGATCTTTGAAATGTAAGTCTGAACATTATTCATGTGTGGTCTTCCAGCATTGTGTTAAATAAGGAAGACCGTATTACGCTTTTTTGTATTTCAGAAAATGTTAGTTGCATTTGAAATATTCAGAAACAGAACTAGTTCTCCTGATTCCACTCATGAGGTTGTTGGTTCTGATGCTGTTTTGTCACACCAGAGGAGCTTCTTGTGTTAATGCTGGTCCCACAGGCTAGTGCTGCACACCTTTTCGCTTCTAGCGAAAGATATTTCCTAACCATTGGTATATTTTTAATCAAAAGGTTTCTTGAAGTTTCCTTAAAAATGAAAACAAAACCGCTGGGATATCCAAGCTGGAAAAGCTACAATTTGTGGCACTGTTTTGTGTGCTTCTTAATCACGTTGGGCAATATCCCAGGGGTGCCACTTTACTATTGCAACCAGCCACTGACTTAATCTTAAGTAGGATTTTAATGAAGATCCTGGTGAGGGTGTAGTAAAACATCCGATAAGGCTACTAAAGTTGTTTTACATCACTTTCAGTTCCTGTAAGGTAGGCAGTCCTTTTCCCAAATGGCAGTTTGGACGGCTAAGAATCACAACTCCTAAGGTTTTTTTTCTTTCCATTTGTCCCTACCAATTTTTCTTAGGCTTAAGCTGAGACTTTTTTTTGTTCCTCAGCTAGTCCAAACCCCCTTCTCACTCTGAGAACAGTTGCAGATGCTATCCATTAAGGTCAGCTTCATTCATTTAGCCTTGGAAACGAAAAACTCCTACCCTTCCTCCCTCCAACAGTGATTACCTTCTGTAAACGTGCTTCAAAACTTTCTTGTGGTGAAGAACATTGTGTGGGATGGAGGAGGGATGGGAGAAAATGCACTGGGGAGTGTAGTAGGGGAAATGACTCTGATTCAGTGTCTGGTTATAGATACATTTCTCTAGATACTCTACAAAGCTTTGGGTCTTTACAAGATTCCTCCCAACTGCCTTTGTTCTTTGTATAGCTCACTTGCAAACCTGGCATGTGGAATTGTTTTATTCAAACTTTACTGAATGACAGTATGTACCTTAGAATTAGAAATATGATGGGCTGTCAGCCGCTTGCCCAAATTCCATCAGATCTCTATAGTTCTTAATAAATGAACTGACAGCTTATTAACCAGGCGGTACAACAGGAGCTTCATTCTGTTGTAAAATTTTAAATAATGTTGTTCTAACAGGCATGCAGTTTATCACCACATCTTTTTCTTTGGGAATGAGAAATAAATAAGAAAAAGTCAATCTCCCCCTACCACCCTGGTTTCTGGCAATATTAAAAAAGATTTTGAGCTAACTGTGAACTTAAGATTGGATATCCAGCAAAAATACTATCAAGCACTGAGAAATTAAGTTAATTTGGTGCCTCAGGGTTAAGAGAAAACTTGGAGCATTATAGAAGTTTAATGTTTTTTTCTTTAGTTTTGTGATTCCTGGTAAACAAACATTTTATCTAGCGGTGAAAAAAAAAATCTTAGAATTCAATTAGGTAAGCTACTGGATCTTAGTTTAAGTCTTAGCCAAACAGAGGTCTTAGACTTCTTCATTGTTACATGATTCAGTTGGTAAAATCAGTCTGAGGATAAATCAGTAATGAGTGAATGCTGTTGCTGACTGCATGTTGTTGCGTAATGCCAGATCGTGGTTTTCTCCCTCAAGTTGTGCAAAACTGTTAGCATTGTGGAAATACCAGCAAGAATGATTCCATTATTTAGCTTTTCACTTGGAAGGCCAGATACAAGCCAAGAGAATTAGGAACTGCAGTGCTTTATCAAGTCTGTGACCAGCTCCTGTACAGTAATTAAATAACACAGTGCAAGAAATGGTGCTTACAGCTGAAAACTTTCCACGTGACTTTCCAAGAATCAGATTGGAACAAACTGAGCTGGACTGAAAAGTGTATTAACTGCAGCGTTTCACTGAAGGTACTAATCTGTGTGACAGCCTGGGCACATCAAGGGGGAAATGAATCTCCTAAATACTGTTATTATTCTCTGTGAGAAGCCATGGAATACTTCATGAGCGAGATTTGAGCTCTGTTATGCCTGGTGGCCCCCAAACAAGGTTTCTGTGAGTCAGAGATAAGGACGTGCAGCCTGGTCAGGGCTCCCGTGCCCAGGCTGCTCTGGGCAGCGCCGAGGGGGTCCTGGCCGCAGCGCCGTGCCAGGGCTGGGCGCTCCCTGCCCTGGGGTACAGCTGGGCCTGGGAGGTTCCTTGGCTCGCTGGCAGCGTGGCTGTGCCCTGTGGGGAGCTGCCACGTGCTCCTGCCCTGGCCCTCTGCAGAGGCCGTGCTGAGCTTTAGTGCTCATATTCATCCCTTGCGGTCTGGGTGTCTGTCATCTCAGACTTCACTGAATCTTATGCTGAACTGTTCTTTGAGTGTTGCTAGTATGTGTTCCAAAATCCTCCCTGTCTGGTGTACATGTGCTAAATCTTCTACCTTGCTGCTTTTTAAATAATAACATCCTTTTCCTCGGTGCTGCCTTTATCACAGGCTGGCTACTAGTGAGAGCTCAGGTAGCTTGCTTTGCTCTTTGATGCATGAGAAGCTGTCAGCTCCCTTCCAGCAATAGCTGGCTCTAGCCGAGAAAGAAGCCATGCAAGAGCTGAAGTGCTGTAAGAGTATGTGTGAGAGTGACAAACCCCAAAGTTTTTAGTCTGGCTTTATTCTCTGGAGGTGTGTGCTGTAGTGTTGCTGTTTATTCCAGAAAACGAGAGATGGAAAATACTGTGTGTACTTCCATCAAGTAATTTTACAAATCAGGGTTAGTTTTTCTTACCTTGGTGTTTTAGTCTCACAATTAGATTTATATCAGAATGAAGATGTTTTTATGAACTTGCAATTTTTGAATGCCAAAAATGCCTGCACACACTTAGGTGTTGTGTCCACGAGTTTCCTCTTAGGTGAGTGAGATAACTGTACTGGCATTTATCATTCCACCATCCCGCCCTGGGGAAGCCTGCTGAGCCCTTGGTTGTCCATAGTGGCAACGCTGCCAATCAGCTACCAAATGCACTTTGAAATATGGAGTTTGAGTTGGCTCAGAGAGAACCAGAAAGCTGCAAAATTGGAGGTGACGCCTTCCTTGAAATTTGCTTCTGTTTTTCCTTTGTAGGGGACTGTTCAGTATGTGTTGGTTTCCTTGTAGATGCCATGCTGGAAAATAGCTAGAACTGACCTTGGGCAAATAATAGTGAACTAGATTAGTGATATTTTTAAATTCGGCTTTATTTTTTTACTTCCTTTTTAAAAGCAGCTGTCTCCTTGTACAGTTGTTGGCAAAGCTGAGTGTTAAGCAGATTACTTTTGGGTTGGGAGTCACAACTGGTAGGAATCTCTGGATGCTGAGATGGAGGCTTTTTTGCTGTGGAGTACAAGTTCAGAATTTGAGACAGAGGAAGAACAAGACTGGTTTACCAAAGTCAACTGATCCAGGGTATTTTAGATTTCCTCTGCACAGAAATGTTTTTTTCAAGAGAAATGTTGAGACTGTTTTGCCTTTAGAAAGTAAGTGGGGTTTTTAGCCTAAGCAAAGCTTTCTTCCCTTACTCCTTTTAGAAATTTATCATCAAGATACGAATTGTTTCAGCATGTGGAATAATAGTTCATGAGCCCGAGCTTGTGCTAACTCCATGTCATGCTAAACATGGTAGTATGCTTTGCTGTTGCATCCTTAGGAAGTTTTCTGCTGAAGTGCTGGTCACTTCAAGTAATGAATTCAGTGCATATTAATTTCTTCAAGAATCTTTGTAATGTTCTAATGAAATGCAAAATCCTTATTAAACGAGCTCTCTTTCTAAAAATGCAATTTTATATTTCTGATATAATAGTAGAAATAGTATTTTTAGAAGCCATTTCTCCAATCAGATCTTCGGGCTGCATCCAACATCCTGGTCCTTTCATATGGTTCATGCATTTCTCAGAAAAAAGCAGAGAAATTCAGTGTTATTCTTTTCCTACTCTGTGTTAAGTTAGTGATTCTATTTATTATATATGGACACTCACAGATACTGAAATTTATATTTACAATGTAGATTCAGGGTGGAGGGTGGTTGGAGTAGGCAAATGGGGAGCACAAGAGAGAACACACAGTAGTCATTGTGTGTGGTGGGAAAAATTATTACAATTTTAAATATTTCATAAGCATACCTTTTAAAATGGAAATTAAAAGCTGATATAACTTTACCTTTTTAACCAGGGGGCAGTTGTTTTCTGTGTGTAATAAGAATATCTTAATTGTGTGTAATAAGAATTTTCTGCCCTGGAAATTTTTTAGAAATTCTTCCTACAATAAAATTTTTTTTTGTCCCTCTCCCCCTCATCATCATGTTGGGAGAGATACATCCTGCACATGAAGTATAACTGTAGGCTGGTGGTTTTAATCAACACATACTTTCCTGATGGATTCTGCCAATGCTGAAAGATAAATGGTGCAACAGTTAGAGAAACATCCAGCTTTCCTTTGAATTAGTCTTTTGTAACATAAGTAAATTATCTGGAAGGTACTCAACCACAGCACTTTGATAATACAGGTGTTTAAATGGTAATAGCTATTGGAATTGGAATGGGAGTGAGACAATAAAGTCATTAGGGTGTTACAACATGAAATTAAGCTATCACTATTACTGAGCAATATTATTATCCTAAAGTCTGCAACTCACAGAGCAAATGAAAACAATGTAATACCCCCTCTAACAGTAGTTTACATTAGGATTTAGTTTAGCCATGATGTTTGCTCATGTTCTAATATCTTTATTAGACAGAACTCATGAACTGGTGCACTGTATTGTAACCCAAAAGGAGTAACATAGAGCTGCTGACCATCTACCCAAGTAAATCTTGTTCCCTACAAAAAACCAAGAATTTTGTTCAAAATTCTCGGTGATGACTCACATGTTAGGGTTAGCAAGAATGTAGAATATTAGTAACTTTGTGTTTAATATTTAAACTACTTAATTACCTAATGAAGACTTAGGTCCTGTTGACTTCTGTATGTATCTGTATAATTTTAATGAAAATTTTCGTTTGGTTGAAAATCTCAGCTTTCAGTTTGGTCCGTAACTGTTCCTGAGATGAGGAAGAATTTGTGAGTGAAAATGACATCTGTGTTTATGCATATGATGGAAATAAAAAAGAACTTCTAATTAATTTTACTGGAGCATGTTATATTCCGAGTGGATGTTCAGTAGGACAGTGTTCTGTGTTCGGCAGTTCATTCTAACAAAACCAGTGCTGGGTGAGCCCAGTCATGTAGGGGCTGAGCAGCTTGCTTACAGACAGTTAAAACTTCTTAAATTAAAACATTTTTATTTGTAAAAACCTAGAAGTTTCCTGGAAATTTTTACAAACTACACAGTTTTGTAAACATTGAATCATCAAATTGCTGCTGCTGCTTCTGTTCTTATTGTTCCGTTCTTACTGCTATTTATTAGCACATTAGTGGAAAGAACAAATTGGTTTCCACTGTTCAAACTGGTTTTGCTGAAACAATTCTTTCAGTTGTTTATAACATTACTAGGAGGCACCTCCCCTATGACCTGACTGCAGTTTGCTAGGTAGTATGCATACCTAGATTATAAAACGAAGAAAAATTTTTAAAATATAAAGGAAATGTTTTCTTTTTCAAGAACCTGCAGTGTTTCAGTGCAGATTAAAAACTTACTACCGCTACCTTGGGAAAAATCCTAAACTGATATACATAAATCACATTGTCATACAAGTAGATTAAATTAGGGCAATAAACACTAGCTAATACAATGCTTTCTTTTGTTTGAATAAATAAGATTTTTTTTCAGTTTTAGTATCTTCTACACCAGGAATTCCTAGTGTATCTTTGAGGTGATTACCACCACTTTTCCTTCTAAGCAGCCCCCCATCTTCCCATGTTTTGCTGTGTGCTGGCATCTGTTGTAAGGACCTTGGCCTGGTGCTTATTCAGATTGTGTTTCTGTCTCTTGGTCTCCCACTGCCAGCCTGGGACCAGGGCTTCCCCTCCCTGCTCCCTCAGTATGTGCACCCATGCTGGACCTTTTACAGAAGCAGGTTCGCTGCAGGGAAAGGCACAAGCTTATGAATTAGAAGGGGTAAAAAGAAAAAGGAATCTGAAATATCTCATAGAGCGCCAACCCTACTGTGCCTCATCTTCCAGTGATTCCCCTTCCTGTGCAGGTCATAAGCTAACGAGCCCAGAAGATGTTACTGGCATTTGTTTCCCTTTCCCTCATGTGCTGACAGCGCGGCACAGGGAGCTCTGGCTGCCGCAGAAGCCTGACCCGCCTAACTTTGGCTCAGCAGCTGTGCTGTGCACCACGGCGTCCTTGGCTGCCAGAGGGAGGGGTGCTCTGCACACAGGGATGTGTGCATTCGTTTAGGCTGCTTGCACCTAAACTAACTCCATTAGGGAATATGGTCCTAGTTGGAGGCTGGTGTCATCCCTGCGTTGTGAGGCTGGATGTGTACACGTTGCATTACAGGCTGCAGAGCCACTCTATCCTCTCCCCCACCTTGCGTGCGAAGAGTGAGATGGCTGAACCGTGGAGAATAATCCCTTGATGCTTGTGGGATTATTCACATTTACAGTCAGGCCCCTGCAGCACGTCCTGTGCTGGAGTGCTGGTCTGTGCCAAGAGCCTTGAGACGCCTGCCTGGTACAAACACTGACAAGTGATACTGAAGTACAGGGTGGATTCATTGCTGAATCTTGTTGAAATTGCCTTTGTTTCTGAGGGTGTAGTGCTTACTGCTGCTGTCTTGTCTCTTTGGGTTAACCAGGACATTTGGATCTAGGAAAACCAGCAAAATTTTCCCTTCTGAACCTTCTGCTGTTGCGCATTCTGCTCGTTAGGTTTGTGTTGTGTGCTTTTACAGCTCTGCCCTACTCACCACTGTTTCGGCAGTACTTTTGTCTACAGAAGAGAGATGAGGAAAGAAAACAAATTTGTCTTTTAGTGAAAAGTTTGACCTGAATGTTGTTGTGGTGTTTAATGCTTTAAAAGCTTCAATGTAATTTCATTTGCCAGTACAGGTACTCTGCAAACTCTGCAATGCAATTCTTCGTGCAGACTTTGTGCCTGTTAAAAAGCTGGTTGTTGTTTTGTGTCTTGTAGGTAATACAGAGATTTCTGTAAGAACTGATGCTATTTCTTACAATGTTGTTAGGAAACTTGGCGTTACTGGATTTAAACAAAACTACCCTTTGGTTGGGCTGACACTGCAAAATGGATTTGTCTGTTTCATCTGGGGAATCATAACCTTGAATCTTGACTTAGCTGACAGGAGCCAAAGAGCTATGTCTCAAGGTCTGAAGTGACAATGAATCTACATTCAAGTACCCTGGACTTGTCTTGATTTATATCGCTGTCTTCCATGAATAAATGATGGCTGTTTTTTGGTATGCTGGCAATGAGTGAGATCAGTGCAATAGCTGGTCTTCAGAATTCGAGGTTGGTTGTTTGAAATCCGAAGAGGAAAGCATGAGTGCAGGTACATGTTTGTAGTCGTGCCTTAAAATCCATTCTCGCCATGGAGCCTGGTCAGGTTTGGTGACTGTATGCTTTTGATTGAGATAAAAAAAGTTAGAAATAACGATGAGGGTGTGAAGGGGGGGAGATAAGGGGTGGAGGGGAGGAATGAGAAAGGGCATGCCAGCCTAGTGCAGCTGCAGGTTTTGAGCTTTGTAGGAACTGAAGCAAGGCTGTAAGCTGTCAGCACAAGTGAAGAGCCAGAAAAGATCTGACAGACATAAACATGACTGCTTTCTTCAGCTGTAGAAGTGCAGAGGAACAAACACAGATCTTGACATACATCATCCTCCTCCTTAGATAGTGTTACAAAATATATGAATAGTCACCAAGTTTTATAACCCATTAAAGCCCAGCACACTTGGATAACAGAGAAATATTAGTTGGCTCCACCTTATATTTGAGAGATAATTAGAAGTCTCAGAAATCTTACTGTGGATATCTATGTGGAGAATATTGTTTTGTTTTCAGAAATTTTAAGCAATCTGGTGGCACAGATATTTGAAATTCTGGGGTGGTTTGTGAGTTGCAGTGAATGTGTGTGATTTCACAGACTGCTGTTGTGCAAAGGCTGAAAACACCAAGAACATCCAGGATTTCTTGACTTTGGTTCCACAACACTTCCATGTGTGAAGAGAGTGTCCTGTGTATTAAAACAGGCCACTTCCTTACTCCTGGAAATCTTAACTTCAGCAACAAGAAAAAAACCCTGAAAGCTACCACCTTGAGGGCAGAGAAATGTAGGTCCTGTATCTTTACTCCAGCTTGATATTAGGGGTTTTTTTTTCACTTTTCCGTTTAAAAAAATAACATAAATGTGATTCCTAAAAGAAAAGAACTAAGTTTCAAGCTTGCTCATCTCCTTAGAGTAAAATAAGGAGGAGATAACCTGATTAGATGAACGACATGTCAGTTGAAAACATAATGTTTCCTGTTTGAAGAATTTTAAAACATTGGACTTCATTTGAGTATGGAAAACTGGCTTTCCCTTCAGGAAGTGTTAGCTCCCTGCTGCTCTGCAAAAATAGTAGAAAAGAGGAATCTTTTGAAGTCAGTGTTTCCACTGTAAATAGAAAAAGAACTAGTTTCCATTTTCTTCTTTGTTGTTGTTGCTGGGTATCTCAAGAATCCCTATTTTCTTTTCCTGAGTGAAGCCCACGAGGTAACCAGATAAAAAGTTAGAAAAGGCTTGTGAGGAGAACAAGAGAAAAGGAAGGAGAAGAGGGAGAGAGAGAAAATATCTGGACTTCATTAATCAAAGGAGTAAATAAGTTTCTGTGGGATGTTTTTTGCAAATGTTCGTATTTGTAAGAATCTCTTTAAAACACCCTCTTCAATAACCATACGTGTAACTGCACGGCGAGCGCCAGAGGACAGGAGGAGCAGCACTTCCCAGAGATGAGGAGCCCTTTCTGCTTCCTCTCTCCTGGCACACACTTAATTACACCTGTTTTTAACATAACTGAGGTAGGTAGAAAAATGACAAGCATAGATGTGAAAAGTGAATGGTGTCTGTATTTAAAGAGCCATTTCTTTGATAACTGCACTCTGTGTTTCTGTTTCACTGTAGCCTGCGTGGCCAGGACCTGGCAGATGAGAGGAGGCAGAGAAAGTTGTTGCATTAGTAATTCTGCCTGTCAGTGTTCATGAAAACTTGTTCTGAAAACAAGCACATACCCACACATTTTACTTGTGCTTTCAGAGCGCCCCTTTGGTTAAGGAAGCAAGAGGAGAGAGAGAAGCTTTTCAGTGTCCTATTAGCAGGGCGGTAGTGTCCAAATTGCCACTCTGCTAGGAAAAAGTATGAGTAAAACATCTATTTCTGAATTACTCTCGGTGGAGAAGGTCTTAAAAAGTAAAGAAGTGCAGTCACACTGTTGATTAATTTGCCCAGCACTGTAATTATTGTGAAATATCAACGTAACTTTCTTTCTTTCTTTCCCTCTTTTAGTTGCACATGGTGGTTTTACTGGTACTACAGAAACCCTGATTATATTACCCTGGCATTCTCAGGGACTGTTAAGCAGGAGTCTTCTCTCTTTTGCTCTAAAACTCATCTAAATGGAAAACACATTGTCTTCATTATATGCCAGTGTTGAATGAACAGAGTTGCCATAGCAACAGCCATCTGAGGCCTTGCTGATTTCAGGCCAGTGAATGGGGTAGACAAACAAAGTACCTTCAAAACCAGAAGGGAACAATTGCTATTCATTCAAGCCAGGTTTAAGATCAGCAAATGTCTCTAGCAAAAGAAATGCAGATAAGAAAGTATCAGACATGGCCAGAGAAGAATAACAGAAAATTATCATAATCTTAAACTTTCCTGCCTGGTGGTATAGCATGAAAGATGATTCTTAAGGAAAAAAAAAAATAATTAGAGCTGAAGAGCCAAACCGCAGTCTGCCCACAACCTGGGGTAGCAGTGTCAGTCTTAGGAGCTGGTGTGTGCTGTGTTTGCAGCATCAGCAGTCGTGGGAGTGCCTGAAGGATGGGGCAGCTGGGGCAGGGCAGGGCAGGGATGGCCGGAGTGCCCACGGGTCGAGGGGGCCGTGGTCCCGCTCGGGAAGCAGCTCACGCCGAGGGGGACACGGAGTCTTGTGTGTCCGAGGTTGTTATCGAAGAGCTGAATGAGCCTCCACAGATTACTCAGTGGCGCCTGAAGGTAGTCAGGAGCCCCAGTATGTTTGTTTCACCATTTTGTTGCTCCTGAAAGACTGTGATAGACAGCTTTATGTACGACATGGTTGACATATTCAACATAAAGCCCGGTTAGACTTAATATATATTCACATAAAATGCCAAGAAACTGCCTGTGAAGTGTTCGCCTTGAATTAGATGAGGCGTGTGTATGTGTATGTCTGGTATGTGTAATTGTATTTTCTTTCTCCTTTGTCCTACACGAAAATTTAAGTAATAATTTTCTGAATGAAGTGCTGTTTCTGATCTCAGTGTTGTCTAATGTGTAGATGCATAAAGAGGCAGAGGCAAGAAAAGGAGCGCACACAGGCTGCATGTTGTGTTGGCAGTGGGCTTAGAAGGTGTCTTTTGAGAGCGGTGGCACGATGGAAAGCTCTACATTGGATTTGATAATAGCCATCACAAGTAGAAGCTGTGGCAAACAGCCTGCGCAGCAATGGGAGGAAAGGGGCAGGAGCAGGTTCAGGACTGGGATTGCTTGTGGGAGGCTGTGTTGTCTTTTACTTCAGTGAGCACTGTGGGTTGGAGGCTCAAGTCATCAGCTGGATTGCTGAATCCCTCTCTGGGATGTCCTGGAGACTGGAGAAATTATGAGTGTTTGGTTTTGTATGTTAGGTAGCTTAAAAAAAAAAAAAAGTAAGTAGGAACTTAGTTACAACATAAGACCTGCAACATGCTACTGTGTCAGCACATTAGTGGTGTGATAATGTAAACTGTGTGCTGTACCAGCTGGGGAGTTGGAGCCACAGTGCCCTTGTGAGAGAGAAAGAAAACCCCTCACTAATAATAGGAAAATTGTTATCGTGGGAAGCTGGTCGTGAAGATGGAGTCTGTCAAACTTCACCTGTTTTCACCACTATGTTTTATATACCCTGTGTATGTGAAGGAAGGGTTATAATAATTAGTGATCAGTTGCAAATGACGAGGAAACTCTTCAACGGTGCTGTAATACTGGCAATATGCATCACTGATAATACAGTGTGTTTTCAGGCTGTTTACAGAGGTATATTCCTGTGTTAATCATCCTTACAAAACTAGAATGGTGTGACAAGGTGAATTTATTACCAATAAAGTTCTGTGAGTACAATGAATTTAGGGGTTATTTTTTATTTTCAAAATGGGGAAAAGTACAAGGCTGTTTCATGTAGAACTTAAATGAATTTGGACTGAGGAAGTATTTGAAGGATAGTGCTGAAATACCCAAAGATGAAACACAGGTCACCTCACCTTGAATAAAAACTTATTTTCTGTCTGGTTATGAATAGACAGGACAGACAAGATTTAAATCCTGGCAACAAAAGTATTACTCAGAAGGAGGAAGAAAATTAAAGATTGACATATGGAGTTTAGAAGACAACTAAAGTGGGGGTGGGGAGGGAATATGAAGTACAGAATAGTATGGAGGTCAATCATACATCTTTTAGTCTCTTTTCATAGTATAAGAACAAAGATGGATTTGTTGAAACTGAAAGGCAAAAGGCAAACCCATCTACCACAAATGATGAACATAAAGAATGCTGTCTTTGCAAGGCCAAGATGGTAGGCAAACTTAGAAAATAGCAATTAATTTTGTGTGTTTATATGCATGCCTGTGTATTTTATACATACACACCAGTTTAAGCTTCCACATTAGTTCTGTTAGATTTGTCTCCTTATTAGTAAAATGTGTAACATAATCAAGTTGCGTCTTAAATGTAGATAGCAAAAACTCACTTTTATAATGGAGGCTGTTGCCAGATTGTCAGCTGTAGCCTTCAGTAGGTGTGGCTCTGATTGCTCTGAAGATAGAATGCTGTAAGACCTTCCTTTCTGAATTTGTTTATGAAAGTTTCCAAGAGACACACATAAATGAAGGGTTTTGTTTTCTTGTTGGTGATACTATTATTATTCTGTGAAAGCACAGTGTGTTCTAAGGCTTTGGATCCCCTTTTGTCTAATGTCACAGAGAGTGATCTGCAGCTATCTGTGCAGCTTTACAAACAGACCAGGATTTGCCCTCTTTTTACAATGTTATCAATTAGCAGTCTGCTGAGCATTGGGCCTTGTGAGACTTTTGGAGGACTTTCAGTGGGCTATTCAGGCATGTACTTCCACTTACATTTTCTGAGACGTTTAAATGGATTTGATGTGTTTATTTATCAAAAACCATAGCTGTGAGATAGACATTCGTCCATTTATCTTAGACTGTGATTAATAACATGTTTCTCTTCTATTTTCATGGAATTAAAAGTGGTTCCAAAAGAACTGATTTTGTGTGTTACTAGCAGATTCTAGAGGCAAGGGATGTAATATAAGTTGGTGCATGGGATTGGAGTTCAGTCTGTTTTGGTTACTAGATTGGGGTTGTAGCTTTCAGATATTTCAGCATAACTGTGGGGTTTGTTTTGGGCCTCTCGCCACACCTCTTACACAAAGTATTACTCTTACCAGAAAGCTGCACTAAGATCCAGCATACCTAATCCCTTCCACCATCATTTGTACATCCTGGAAGTAGTTACACGTTTAGGCACGGAAGATGGGTGAGACCCATCAGGCTGTCCTGTGTTCTAGACCACACCATTGCTTGTGATGCAAACTGGAAACATTTAAGGTACCTCAACAGTGGTGCTTATACAGCACAGTTAGAGCCTGCCTTTTCCAAAGCTTTTCTCTCCCTTCTATACAACTGGTCAACAGGGTTCAGGGTGTGGTTCCTGTGTCTTCAGCAGTTCATGCTTCCGACTTGTATTTTCTGGTGTTAGTACATCAATGAGATTAAGCATCATCTAATACAAAGGCAGAGTGCAAAGAAACAGTGTTATAGGTTGAGCAGCTGGATAAGATGATGGATGTGTGCCTTGGAAGCCGTCATTAGACAGATATTTCATTTTCCTGTGAGGCATCTTAGATGTGGAGCTGATAATTCAGTAGCTTCACTGAAAAATTACTTCACTAGATATATTAGTTATGAGCAGCTTTTGAGTACTCTCCTTTTTTCTGTTTTTAATGGGCTATTAGTTACCAGATTTTAGAATGTTTGAAATATTTTAACACTCTAGGTAATGAGCAGCAAGAATAGTAAAAACAATAGTTAACTTGGAGCGGTTATAAATGGTAGAAGTTTCTCCTTCTTTTGTTAAATATGACCTGGAGAATGAATTCAATGATTCTTTTTAGCAAAGCATGCAGAGGCACAGCAGGGGAACCAATCCAAACCATGGCAGTAAGATCATTTCTATTTCCTTATTGCAGTGGCATCATCTCATTCAGTTGCTTTACTGCCTCAGTAGGTCTCAGTAGTTTCCATGTTGCATTCCAGTGCACTCAACCCTGCAGGCACCCAGGAAGAGGGTCCGGAGAGAAGCTCTTTCTGAAGAACAGGGGCTCTGCTAAAGCATCATCATCAAACTTCTTTAGTTGAAATAGAAGGAAGTTGCTCCTAACACTTCAAAACAGCCTGCTGTGTCCAGTTCCCAAGAACTTTGTAATAGGAAGGGATAATCAGGATTATTGAACCGAACCTTTTGCAGAAACAGAATTTGTTTTCCAATATAGCAATTAGTAGTGAACTTTAGGATAAATTTTCTGTGTAGAGCATAAAAATTTGTGACCGGATTGTGTCTGATAGTCTTGAAAATACTGGATTGTTCTTGTCCCAAAGGGGCAGTCCGGATAACCAGTGGATAGGAGTAACAGAAAAGTGTTTTTCCAGGATGATGTTGTAGCCAGGAGAAGAAGCTAGAAGTGTAATATATCTGTTCTACCATGGTGGATGAGCATAACTTGGAGGTCATTATTTGTTAAGAAGCTACTAGACTTGTGCATTGTATGAGAGAAGATTAGGGTAAAAGGATGGAAATTCCTTTCTCATGGAAAGGAAGCCTTTCAGTAAGGAAAAACAACGTTGTGTGGCGGCCTAGGTATAAATGATCATATGCTGCTATTCCACTGTTGAATTGGTGGTTATATGGACAAGCAATGAATAGAGGAATTATCCTTTTTCTTGGAATGGCCCATTTCATCCTGGAGACTGTTTCACACTATCAGAATAAAGATGTTGCCCGTTGCTGCTATTTCTGAGTCTTTGGAATGTAAACAGTATTTGGAGATAAATACTTCATAAAAATATTTACTGAGACATCTTCTAACTTCTTATAATGAGTCGTACTTTCACATCCCACCCCCCCCCAGTGCATTTTTGCAGGTTAGTGCCTTGCCAAGCCCAGGTATAATCCATGAAGGACAGTTATTTCCCATCAGTTGGGTCACTGCCTTCAAGTCTGATGAAAGAAAATAATTGGAGTAGCAATTGTTTTATTTCTATCTTAAGAAACTATAGTTTACTTGGAGGTGTGTCAGTGCAGGGTGAGAATTACATAAACTGCAATTTGATTGTGACATTGTAAAGAGACTAACAAGTTCCTTTGTCCTTTTCTTGTTGTTTTTTCTTTTTCAAACAGCTTTGTGAATAAGAATTTTTGCTTTGTTTCTTCGATTTAAATATTCATGTTAGATAATATTCATATTTATGATTTATGGAAAGCATCCAAAAAAGTATGCTCCAAGTAAGATACCAGTGAGAAGCAGTGGGAGTAGCAGAGTAGAAAAGAGCACTCCCGTGTTGCCCGAAGTGATGTTGAAAGGTGTTGTTGTGCACAATGACAAGGAGAAATATCTGATTTGAGAAAATATCTGATTCATGACAATTGTAATATGGGAATTGTTGGGCAAGTCAGACTTAGCTCCTCCTGCTTGGACAAACCTCATGCTCCTGTTAATGTTCCCAAAGATACATATGCATATACATGCTTTAAATTGCATAGAGCCCAGATTATCTCTCCTGGCAGGGAGGAGAGCAGAGTTACTATCTGTACAGAATTTTTCAAAGCTGATGCTTCAAGCTATCTTCTCTGCACATCTGACATATTCCTGCTTCATTGTTGACTCTAGCACAACACTTACTGTGAGAATCAAAACAAAGTAATTATCATCATATTTCAGTGGATCTAAGTAGAAGGGAAAAATACATGTATGTGTACAGGGAAGAAAAACATTTTGAACTAAGTCTATAAAGTCTTAGCATTTTGAGACACTTTTAGAAATACAATTGTACATAAAGGAATTAAAAATAAGCAGCAGAGTAAAAACTAACAAGAGTCTTTTAGCAGTATCAATATAAAGAGTTTAGTTAAGGTAGCTCTACTATCACTCTTTATTTGCAAATACCAAATTCTGCAAGAGAAAAAAATAGAGATTCCTGTTTGTGTGTGATAATATCAGTAAAACCCAGTGCATCCTTCCAGTGCTGTCACTACAATTCTCAGCACTTAAGAGCCCAGATAGGTTTTCAAGCCTACTGCATGAAACCCATTCGCACTATGTGAAATAGCCCTGGCTGTGGCTGTAGCCATGTCTGCTACCTTTCAAGCTGGAGGACGTGAAATCCTTGGAACATTCAGGATACTGATATTTAGCAGTGCTGTTGCATAAGCCCCAGATGTGCCTATGCTTCTGTGTAGCTCCAGCTGATGCTAAAGAAAATGGAAAACAGTCTAATAGCTAAATTTAAATCGAATTATAAATAGTTTTATTCAATTCAATTTCCATTTAAAAATAATTTGGTTCAGTGATAGGCATGTGGCTGCAGGCCCTGAAGACTGAAATGCTCTTTATCTAGACACACAACTGCCTTGACCCTTATCTAGAGGGACTCTTTAATCTGCTAATTTAGTTTTTATGCCCATTCAGTTCTTGACCTCTCTGACTCAACTTCCAGTTAGTAACACTCATGATGGTTGTTGCTGTGATGGAGACACCTGCCCATTAACAATGGGACTGAGCTGAACAACCTTCCACTTCTTGTCTAGGCCTCTAAACAGGCAGATGGTAGCAACATTTGGTCACCACTGATTAGGCTTGCATTTGAACTCTTGACCTAAAGGTGAAGGCCACTGTATCCTATTAGGAATATAAGCCATCAAATTTAATTTTAGTTTTAGTTTTGATGCCTAGACTGGGATGTGTGTCAAGACAAACATCTCACAGATATGTGAAGGAAAAGAAGACATTTCTTCTCCATCTGTTCTTTCTTTTATTGTTCTGTGTTGTAGTTAACTCTGTCAACTCTTCATGTTAGCAGCATCTTCTTTGAAGATTCTCATGTTAATAAAAATTAATTAACAAAGCCACACTCCGAGATCCTATCTCAAGAACAGGTTTTTTTTTCTGTTGTAAAATGCAATCTTTCCCCTTCTCTCTCTTTCTCTATTACATGCCCTTCATACTTGTTGCTGTCACTTTTTTTCTTACAGAATTAGCAAACAGGTTTCCTGAGAGACGTCTTTTCCGATTAAACAGTGACCCCTGCGATTCTCTTGTTATGTACTCTCTGACTTGCACATCTACAGTACATGACTTTTTCTTCAGTGATGTTATACCTATTGATCTCTTCAAATTTAGTGCATGTGTGTAACTGTCAATATTCAGTACTGTGCCACTACTTTCATTAATCTGTGGCCTCTAATACATAATTTTCTCTGTCCCTTTTCTCTTTATTTATAAAAGTCTGTATTTTTTGAAGGCAAAAAGTTTATAGTTTTCCACTTCTTTCTTGAAAACCTCAGTCAAACAGGTTGAGGAGAAGTGGAAAGTAGTGGTGCTTCTGATTCATGACTTTTAAAGCATGACTATTTCTATTTAGATGTAGCAAAGATGGATATGCAAGTTATTTATCCCTACAAAGAACTGCCATCATGAGCTGACAAAAAGAGGTCTGTAATAAGTTAGAAATTACCCCGAGGCTTACACTGCAAGCACTGCTGCCAGGCACACTGCAAGATTCACTGTTGTTTTGAGTTGCTGATGGATCAGCAGTTTTAGAGTATGAAACAACAGGATGCAGAGTTTCTCAGACTGCCTGTTTGATCATGTATACTTCATTTTATCTGCTTCAGTGGTGTCTGGATCTCTTCATTTAGGTATCATTTCCAGTTTAGTAATTTTAATATCTTAAAGAGGAACAATGGAATAAAGCAGGTTGTAAGATGAGAGGCAAGCATTTCAAAGCATATAATAAGAGGGCAGATACTGTTAGACGAGTTAGTGTTTGATGCATGTTTATTAAACTGCTGCTCTTGTTAACTAAGGCTGTGTCTGAGGCGAGGCATTCCCACTCCCTCCGTGCCAGCTCTCTGGCCCATCAGCACAAACCCACACAGTCTGCTCCTGCTTTCCCATACTTGACGCGGTGTTATGGGAAGTATGTTGCAGTAATTATAGTCCCAGCTGATCAGACCACCTATGAAGATGACGTGCTTACTGACAAATGTCTCACTAGGGGGCAGTCCTTGTTTTTAGCATTAAAAACTTCCCCTACCAACTTCATTTTCTCTGCTGGTCCTGGGGCAAGCTACTTGAGGGGCTTTGGAGGCCCCACCGTGGCTATGGAGACTAGTAAACCTCTGAAAGAAAATTGTCTCACAAGCATGGACGTCTTGGGAGATGCTTTCCTAGGAAGAAGAGAATTGAGCCTTAAAAGACTGTTAAGTATAGAGACATCTTGAGCTGGAGGACTCAGATATGTTATTTTGTGATCCATTTAAAAAAAAATTAAAAATTGAGACCTGGAATTACTAGCTATATTTATGATAGAGAAGCCTTTAACAGAAGTGGTAAGGAAACTTTTGATGACTTTTCACACTGAGCATGCTGTCTGAACTGTTACGTTTGCACTGAGAGAGGACTCAGCATTCTTACTTCCTTGATAATTATTACGCTTGAATGATAACAGGCGTAACCAAAACTTGGTCTTAGTGGGCAGAAATTCCATTTGATGAGGAATTTAATGCAAGAATGAGACCGAGTTGCTGAATTCTGGAGGCAACAGACCCAGGTTTGTAGCTCATCTTAAAACATGACTAAGGAAAGGTGAGACAAGGTGGCGGCCTGTGCTGTTCCTGGGAATTCATTACATGCCTGCATGTCCTGAGAAGGGCGATAAGGAAGACATGTGCAAGAGATTTGCAGTTCTGTTTACTTTCAAAGTTGTAAATCAGTAGCACTCTCCTCTTTTAAGGCTATACCAGGGCCAACAAGAATGTGCTAATGGTCTCGCCTGAAGTGTCATGTTTTTTGTGCTCTATTTAAAAATTTGCTCTAAAACAAATTCGCTGGTGAAGGTAAAGAGCCTAAGTAATCTCAGAGTTTTGTAATTTTTATTATTTTTTTGATAATTAGAGGTGGCAATGCATCATACTGGACTCCAGGCTTGTTTTCTTTCAGGATATTCATCTTAAGGAGCTTTTGTAATTTGGCTTCATGCATGGCTGGGAGAGATGTACTTAATTTAAAGAAAACACTTGTATTGCAATATACTTCGTCTAGATACTTTAATGTTACCTGTGTGATTGGGCTAATTGAGTAGTTCATAATTTTTATGGATCTATTCTCATAACATCCTGGGAAAGTGTATTATTCCACTGCTGTTAAACAAATGCATAGATGAACCTATGACTTTCCCAGGCATCCATGGGAGGAGTGACTGAGAAGTTGAATGCATCTTCACAGATCTGTTGTCTAGGACTCCAAATAATGGGAAAAATTACCCCTTTTTATTGTGTATGAAACATATGTGCAGTTGCACATGTTAGTGTAGAGAATGAGACTTATATAAATTACTGAATATTTTGCATAAATTATCCATGTTCTGTAAAACTCAAGCCTCTAGAAAAGTCTCTTCATATTTATTTTTAATGATTTTTGGAAGAGAGTGTACTTATATTTTACGAATGGGCAAGTAGAATAAACAGTACCATATTTACTTACAATTTATAATTAGATATAGGTCCTATTAATTATGTAAGAAACACTTGCCATAGTTTTGTAATGAGAAACCAAGGATCATGTAACAATTAAGGATTCTAATTTCAGATACTTTTAATTCTGCCCAAATTAAAATTAATGCGTTTTGTAACATTAGCACACAATTTCAGAAATTGAAGAAAATAAGTTTTGTTTTCAAAAATGAGGCTGGGATTGAAGTCTGCATCATCCTCCAAGTCAGTGAAGACTCAGGCTTCTTAAGAAATTATCTAGACTTGCTCTATAATCAGAAATAGGTGTTTCCAGAGACCAATTTGTGCCACCCATTTTTGACATCTGTCTTAGCAAAGGACAAAGTCCCCTTTAGAAAGTACTGCTCTCTGTTGACTGTTGGTGGAACCTGGATGGTTAGCTCAGGCTAAACTCTCTCTTTGAGATGGATAATATTGAGAATCCAGACCAAAGTTATTGGTCCTTCTGCTAAAGTAGGAGAAAAATCACTAACTGAAAGTTTTGGTTTGGTTTGTTGATTTGTTTTCTGTGCAGAAATCCCCAAGAAACCTAAAAGGATGAGTCAGCCATATAACCATATTCTATTTAAATTAAATAAAATTAATTCTCTTAACATTTTTGAAAGCTTTACATACTCTTAAAAGCTTTTTTTACACCACTGATGCCTGAAGAGAACATAAAGAACTATAAGACTAATACTTCCAACCATGAGCTAACATGTTGAAGAGAATTTGAGCTGGTTTGGGGGCTTGTTTTTTTTAATTGTTGTTGGATTTTGGATGTATCATCATCCAATCAAAAAAAAGGTGTTCTGGATTCTATAAAACCCAATGCAGGGGTCTATCCATACCATACACATTTTGACAACACGTGTTAGATACCTGCTCCGAAATAGAAGCCAAAGCTGATTGTGGATCTGTGCATTCTGCATCCCAGTCCCTACCGACCTAAATTAATGACACAGCTCAGCAAGTCCAAGCTTTGCTGACCAAGTGAGATGTCTTGTGGCTGTTTCCGAAGGGGGAGTAAATGGGTTCGGGTTTTTTTAGCTGTTATGGTACTTTTCTGTAAGTTTGCAAGTAAAATTGCTTTTTGCACTGATTAGGAATCCTAAAAAATCCTTTTGTATTAGACAGAATATTTATTATTTTTTCTAGTAATGCCTGAAATTAATTTTTCAACTCAATTTCTTAGGTAATACAGGGCCCTATTGCTCAAAGAAAAAGAGCTATTTATTGTTATCTGAGACGACAGCGCACGTTAAGATTTTACATAGATTTCAGGTTTCTTTTTTACGAAGCCACTGGCACATGTGCATTTTCTCTCACTGCTGTTTAAAGAAGTTTAACTAATTGGCTCCAACCTCACATAATTATATATGTAGTACACAAATTGCAGTAGCATGAAACAGTATGCTCTTTTGCTATATTTAAATTTTTGGTAGTACCATATCATTAATTCAATTTTTTTTCACTGGAACTTCAGTTACTCTCTGCGCATTTTGTTTATATTTTGAGGTCCCTATGATGTTTTCTAAACAACACTTTTAAAATTTTAAGGAGTGAAAAGCTCTTAGTAGTTTGACTGTCATAATTTGTCTGTAAAAATATGGATTCTTTATTTTTTTCTCCGAATGACTTCAAAGGGAAACTTGTTCAGCCCATGAGACAGAATTGTGGAGGTGCTGCAAACTCAGTCATGGATTTGATAATCTCTTGATGTTTGTTTGGATAGTTAGGGCTTTTTTTCATTGATGCAATCTGCCTGATAATAAAGATTGTGCAGTCAAAACACCGCACAGAACTTGACTACTCTGTTCATGGCATGTCTCGATTTTCTGCAGACGTACCAATAGCTGAAGTAGCCTTGCTTTTGTTTTTGTCAGTGAGTATAGCTGCAATGTGGAGATGAAGTACATGCTGAAAAACATAGACCCTTTGCTTTGTAATTTTTCTATCTCTAATTTTAAGTGGTAGAACTGCTTTTTATCACGGGTTTTAAAATGCTTTTTCACCATGGGTTTTAAGGCGTTAATTTTAGGAGGAGAAACCCCTACCTCTGTTGACTTTTAAATATCAGACATAGAGCATCATATTGCATCACCGTGATAGCCATTGGAAGGAAAATAGATTACAACCTCTGAAGGATTGGTGTTGAAAAAACAATGTTGATTAAAGAAGAACAGTAAATGCTGGAATACTTTTGGAGGGGCGGGGAGGTGCCCTTGAAAGCAGAAGAGGAGTTCTTCATGACTAAGAGCATCTTTGTAAAAATCAGGTCTTGTATTTCCGTTGATCAGAGTAAGCTGGATAGTTCCAGGGATAATTAAACCTGGGACAGAGAGACAGCTTTATGTTATTGTGCCCTGTTCATTTTTTACCAAAAATCATTATATTAAAAATAAATACTTACATTTGTGTTCAGTACTTCTGCTGGGAAACATAGATCTGTAGTAACAGAGTTGTTTTGAGACCTGTGCAAACAGGAATTGCATTTCCCTGCAGATTTTGGGCAGAAACCAGTAGTAAATTATCTGGCTATAAGTCCTTTATGCAAAGGGTCAGTAATTAAGAATCATAAAAGGCTGTAGCCAGTGTCTTCAACTGTGGTTCAAACTACTGAATGCATCAGCATTTAGGTTTTCAAGCTGAAACATCTTAAAAACACTGATTTGAGAAAGCAGAGAGCATGTGTCTTTTTAGGATGAGTCATGTGAAATATCAAATTTGGATGCTTGAACTTGTTCCATATTTCTGATTTTTTTGCTCTGGTCTTAGCAGCTGTGTACTTGGTTTTAGAGAAGATACTTAACCCTGCTTAAATTTCTGCAACTGTTTTAAGGAGGAAAAGTTCTAGCACACTTGCTGCTAGAATCACGATGAGCTGTTTTATAGGCTTCTTTAAGTGCAGACAATGTTTTCTGGTTAATATTTTGAATATTTGATGCAAAAAATGTAAATTACTAAAATACTCTGCATCAGGTCTTCCATTTAGCATTATCCTTTCGCACTGCGGAGTAAACTAATGAATTACAGCATGATTACATAGCACATAATTAACTTTGTAATTAATATGCAACTGCCACTTAAACTAAAGTACTGCTTATAAAGATGTACGGCAACAGTAAATCACAGGTCAGAAGTAGCACTTTGGAATTTTCAAAAGAATGAGAGTAAATGCAGAATCACTTACAGCAGCAAAGTAAGTTAATTAAAAAGCAGATTAATTGTGAATGTCCTGTTTAATTTTAAATACCTTTGCTATTTCTTTTCCCTGAAGAAAGAACAGATTTAAAGCCTAACTCATTCATTGCTTTCTTAGATGACATATTTAAAAATGAGCAATTGTTTAGCTTTGAACTGTCCTGGTTGAGATTAGAATTTGGTTAGTATTCCTTTCTCGTCTTGCTGCATAAAAGGGTAGCATGAAACCAACAACTTTTTACTTTGAATTAATTCCAGCTTTTTGCCATGGTCTTCTTTTTTGGGTTGTTTTTCCACATCAAGTCAGTGAAACAAAGTTAGTCAAACCAACTCCATCCTTTGTTCTGCTGATTTTTTTCTTTTTTTTAAGGAGGATGAGAGTTTGTGCTGTGCTATCATAACCAGTGAAGAATGAGGCAAGGTCTAAGTTCAGTTACTTCAGACAAACTATTTTTTTGCAGCAACTGTCCCCGATTGCTGGTACCCCCAGGAGTGGTGCTAATGCTGGATGTCCTTGTGCAGACAGAGCACATGCTTCACAGGCATCCAGAATGGCACATCAGTAGAATTGCATGTCTTGCTGCAGGTTTCCGAAGTATCAGCTGGAGACCTGTCTTTTCCTATATCCTTTTCCTTTCCATCCGTCTCCATGTGAAATGCTGTTGATAATGGCAGGGAATTTAAATCCCTGATGTAGGTGTGGCCATGCTGCCTTGGTTCAGACTGTGCTTGATCAGTGGAAAGAGCTGTTTAAAGTGGTACCAAACAGAGTATGCCAAAGGTTTAGGGTTTTTTTTCAAGTAGAAATGGCACATTTTGAAGAGCTCTGTACCCAGAGGCCATGGGAAACGAGGTGTTACAGCTCTTTAACACCTTTCTGACCTTCTGAAGGTGATGCAACACAGGAATTACACTTGACAAGTGTATTGGATGCTGTTCATGTTATTCAGTACTTCAGTATAGGCTCCTTGATCTATAGGCTGTACTTGATTTCTTGTTGGATATATCCTGCTTAGTGTCTGGTTAAAAGAAATTAACAGGATAGATGTCACAATCAGTAGCAAATGGCTACCCTAAGCATATCATGCATCTTTTAAAAGAATTAGTATTTTTTGTTAATGTCTTTTTTGTGAACCAAACTAATTTTTCATGTTGAGCAATACATGACAAACAGCTCTAACTTTAGAGCTTCTGTGTTTCTGAAACCCTTTGATTTGTGCATTCAGTATTCATGATGCTCACTATATTGTTGGTTGCTTCATCCACGTGATGCTATTTTTTTCTTTTTAAATGGCTAGCTGAAACTTCTGACCTGGAACAAAGAGTGATAGATGCTTCACAGTTGCTCTTCATTCTAGATAAATAGTCATTCAGGCATAATTACGTGCATCTCTCAGTACTCATGAATATCTGCTGCCTGCTTGAATAGCTGGGAGGGAATATACATTGCCCTTAGAAATCCTTCGGAATTGGCTTCTGCTTGTATTGTATTTAGGAGAAAAAGAAACAGGAAACAAGCAATACCACACACACAGAGAAAAGGAAAAAAAACCTAGAAACTAACCAGAAAACCACCCAAACAAAAAACCAGAAACCAGGAATTCTTTGCTTTCTGTTTGCTAGCTTTGTTTTTCTTCATTGATCAGCATGCTCAACAGGCTGATTACTATGAAAATTGACAGGTAAGAATAATCTTGAGATGTAAGAGTAATCCTGACTTACTCTTCAAAAACAAAAGAAAATTACTAGAAGTAGGATGTGCACCAGAAGTGGAATCTAACCTAATGGAACTTGGAGGGAGGTTTGTCATTTGAGTTTCATGTGTCGCTTAGTGGGTCATAACGTGAGAAACAGGTCAGTTTCATAATCATCGGATTTTTGCCTTAGTGGCTGAAAAGGGAAACGAAGCTTTAGGGAGGTGCCTTTTTCTGAAAACGATGTGTGGTACATTCTTGGAGGTTCAGTTCTAGGCATTATGAACAGATGCTTCTGAACTAATCTCAAATGTCACATTTCATGCGTAAAACCCTGGGGGATTAACAATATCGGGATTCCCGGAGAGTATTCTTGGAGGTTTAACTTAATACTGTCTCCCAGGGAAGTGTCCCATGTACTAACTTGATGAATGCCTCCAGGCCTTCTCAAAGGCCTTCTCTCTAACGCCGATCCAAATAAGGCCAGGGGAGAGGGGACACAAGCAAGAGACTGCAAAGCAGTGGGGCTTTGAGGCAGCCAGTAAAAATCATGTGGTGTAGAAAAGTCGCAGAGATCTCAACAGAAGAGATACCGTGACTTGATTTTACATTAAAATGGAGAGCCATCAGCATCTGGTAGAGGAAAAATCACAGCTCCATAATTATGATTGAATTAGTCGTAATAGTTGGGAGAAATGCAGACAATTTAAAATATGAAAAAGTTAATCTCCTGTCTAGCAAATGCCCACTTTTCTATTTTAAATATTTCAGTGAATGTTCAGAAAAGCTTTTATTTTAAAGTAGTAATAATTAAAAAACTCACTGTTGTCTGGAAATAGAGGTGCTTGTGATGGATGCTTTGATAAACTCTTTAACTGTACAGGAATTGACAGCTATGTTTTTAGCATATTAGCCAGCTTTTTTTTCCTTTCAATATATGTGTGATATGTTGGGTTTGGATGAAAAGAAACCCCAAAACCCAGAGAAAATACTTCCTTAAGCCTCTGTTAGAATGAGTTCCTGTCTAAACAGAAGATAAGAGAGGGAGTTTAGCTGCAGTTCTCTTCCATCTACGTGGATGTTTTTGCGATGAGGTTATAATATATGTTAACGTTATGCTGACACGGACAGCTCTAGCCAATAGGTTAAAATTGTTAGGTAGTTTGTCTTTTTGACAGATCTCGTCTCCATGTCTAGCAATTTATATGACCTTCCAACTCTGATATTTTCCGTGCCAGTGTGTGTCCTAAGCGGCTCCCTTCTACCTATCGGCCCTGCCTTGTTCTCAGAGAGTGACAAGGCAGCCCGTGCTTCCCTGAACCTGTGAGGAGGCCGCTGGGTCACCCTCAGGGTTAAACGCTGCTTTATTCCGTTGAGCATTAAATTGCTTGTTCAATTCTTGGGCATGTTTTGTTAAGTGAATGTTTTAAACTAATTTAGAAATTCAATTTCTTGCAGGTAGAGACATGGCAATATGATGTATCAAACAAAATGTATCGCATTTCCCTGTGTTTTCCCCTTACACTTTAGTACATGGGATGATCATAAAAACCTAGGCCGAAGCTAGGCATGTTCTGCATCATAGATGAATTAAGCTGCAGAATAAAATCCCTGTGTCTGGAACAAATTTGCTGAGTATCACTTGTGTGAACTTTACTCCCATGTTCCGTAACACTTAGGATTTACAGTTTGATCTTGCAAGAAAGTGTTTACCTGAGTTTATAATATAAATTCTTTCTTCCCCAGCATTTCGTCCCATTCCATGTGCACATGTATGCTTACGTATGTATTTGCATGTGTTAGTTTAATCAAAGCCTTATAAATAGCAGAATCAGTTGGCTTTCAAAAGGAAAGAGGCTTATTAAAAATTTTATGCTGATGAGGTGCATTTCACAGGCCAGTCAGAAAGCTCTTGAGAACTTTGCTGCTAAGAACCATCAGAGGTTTTCTTCCTGTAGCTGCATAATAGCACTGCAGTTGCTGTGCAGTTCATTAGTAAGTCTTGACTCTATGACAGGTGTGATGTATTAAAAGCACTTGTATTATATAGCGATGTTTAAAAAACCTTGAATTGCAGGTAATATAAACCAATCTTTTCTAGAGATTGGAACAAGTCCTGAAGCACAATCTAAGGCAAGGCGGGGAGCGAAGATGGCAACTCTGGTAGTCTGAAGAGGTGGCAGCAATAGATTAATTTAGGTCCTTAGCAGTACTTGAGAGGCTTGAATAAATTAGAGTCATCCCAGGAAACAGATATCTAAATTGGTTTTGAACCATTTCAGAGAATGAATCTGTATTCCTAATGTCAGCTAGAAGTAGGTTAGGACAATCTATGGTGTTTTTTAACATATTGAGCTTCTTGTGATAGGGAAGGAAAGGCTTAGGTGTTAGGACACTGTCTGGGGCTTATGTGAAAGGCTCGGAATTGCCTGTGTTGACACCTTGGGCAAATCACCTCGAAAACATGCAACTGAGCTCCTGCAGTGTACCGCTGCTGTAGAAGAGACCAGAGTAACAAAACTCTAGTAGAGAGCAAGTTTGGCTCCCTGAAATAAGGTCAATCTTTGAGCAAAATGCCTTTCCACTTACCATTTTTGAAAAGTGTATGATTTTGTTGCTCCGCAGTGGAAGTAAGTCACAGTGTTGCTGTAGAATGTCATACGCATCCCTCTAAATTTTTTCAGGCCTATTGAAGCACTAAAAAAAGAAATTTATGTGGAAACTGGGTCCCTCCTCACAGAAAGTAAAATGGGAAGAAGGTTGAAAATAGGCAGCTTGTCCAGTGGATTTATGACACTTACAGGTGGTAGCATGTTGTTCTGTGGACCAAGATCCACCGACTTTTGACTGTTATCATGGGATATTTTCAGGGACTGAATTGACCTTACAAGAAACTAATGCATAATATTTTTAAAGTCCCAGAACTGACATTTTAGGGTTTCCATTTATTTGTTTCTTTGTTTTGTTGTTAATGAGTGTATGATTGAATTCATGTAGGTGCTTAATAAACACTGATAATTTATTGAAAATCTTAGAAAGATCATTGTAATGCTTTAATGATTGCAAAGGAAAGTGATTCATGTTGCTTAACTTACACTCTGCAAACTTTGTGACAGAGTTGTTTGGTTTGGGGTTTTTTTCCATTGGTTGGTAATACAAATTTCTTTCAATCCACATATATTTATGTCTTTCTGGGCAGGTCGAGGTGCCCAGTTCTTCAGGTTAGGGTTTTGTTTGCACATAGTATAGCTTTCTTCTTCTTTGGCTTACAGCTTCATTTCTGAACAAAATCTTGTGCAGTCAAGAAAGGGTTCATGCTCTGATTTTGTCCTGCCACGCAGATGGTCATAATGCCTAGTATTATAGTAATACCTCTGTATTTGAGCTGGTAAGAGAAAGTTGTCAAAGAATTCTTACTTTTCTAAAGAGAAGTAGTTGTTGAAAAGAACTGAGAAGCCATACTTTGTCCTATGGTGTTTCATAGAAATATTTTGTCATGTCTTCTATTCTAGCAATCCCATTTGCTTGTACGTCTCCAGTATTTGTGCCAACCTGTAAAAAGGTTGGTGAATTTTGTTCTGTTAGACTTTTCTTTTAAAATTATTATTTCCTGCATCTGACTTAAGGACTTGTTTAATTGTTGCTGCCTTGCTGTTTGCCCATAGCCCAGAAGTCTGCTGTTGGAGGAGGACATTTATGTCAGCGTTTTCTTGCTTCTTATGCTTTGTACAGTCAAAACAGTGAAATTACAACCTGAGAAGTGTAGAGACTAAAGATAGAGCTCTGCATCATTCAGTTGTTGACTGTCTGCCATTTTGAATACCACCATCACCTTAGGAGGAAAAACTTCAAGTGCCTAGGTCTTAAGCAGCTGATAGACAGCATAGAAAGGTAAGAGAGTAGAAATTTCCTTATTCAGGACTGGTGAGTGTCTAAACGTATTATAAGGGACAGTGGAGCCAGGTTCAATTTCTGACCTATGGGAAAGGTAGGAAAGGATGGGCCAAAGAAGTCCTTAATCTGAAGTAGTTCAAGTTTGTGACATGGTTTTTTGGTTGGGAAGGAAGAACTGCTGTTTACTACATAACTCCTTCATTAATTGGGGTATGTCAAGTGAAACAAAATCAGGAAAAATAAAAACTCTCACATCTGGTACTGTTTGAATTGGTTCCCATGTCTCAAATGGGACAGGAGCAAATGGGCTGTTCCTACAACACGACTTGTTTCATGCCAACCTGTCCTTTCCTTTTATATCCCTGCCTGGATCAGTTATGCAAGAAGCAGGAACCTTTTTAATCCTGTAATGTGACATATTGGGCAGCTAGGCTTTTTAAGAAATGAACCAGCTTTCGAAATATATCCCACCAAATTTCAGATCTAATGCACCTCCATTACTCAGGAAAAAAAAAAGATGCCAAAATGTAACCAATCAAGAATGACAAAAATTGAGAGCCAAAGACAAGGAGATGTAGGATAGAAAGAGTTTTATTCTCTGCAAGGTTTGATATTGTCACAGTAACATGTCTCTCCTTGAGTTCATCAGAATCTTTTCAAAGGGGATGCTTGTTTCCTTTTCAGGGGAGCCAAGTGTTGTTTCAAATGAGTCGCTACACCGACTCCTGCCTGCTGAAGGCTCTGCAGTGTGGCTGCTCTGCCAGCTTTGTATGCATGTCACCAGCACATCCCGTTTGATCACAATGAAAGTCACTCCAGAGTACGTCTAATCAGGCAGGGCTTCAGAAAAACTTGAAGGCTCTAAAGCTGACCTCTGGAGTCTGTAGTGTTACTGTTGGGAGCAAAGAAGAAAAGTGCGTAGCTTTTTGAGGTCTGTTCCACTGTGTTATAATAACCATTTAAACAAAAAAAAAATGAGAAAGGAAGGATATGAGTAGAAGAAAATATCATCTGGATATTGAACTGCATCTTGAACTGCTTTTATCCATGTGTCACCTGGATGTACAACAGTCGAAGTTTATCAAGTTAATTCTGTATTTGGAAGTCTGGCTGAATACTGGAAATTTTGTCTTGAAATTGCAGGAAGAGTAATATTAGATGTTTTATCCTTAACTTCTAGTAATACATACATTAAAGATTTCCCGCTATCACTTCATTGTTCATATTAAGCTAGCATGTGGTAGCCCTAGTCTGAATTGTGATTTGTGTCAGGCACTGTATGTGTATTTGGTGGAGGTAGCATCTACCCTGAGCAGCACTGGGTGTAATTGGAAAGCCAGAGGAGCTGAAGAAGTGAAGCCTTTGGTGGCGGAGGAGAGCTCAGGTCTCTGTTCGCAGGGCTGGCTTTGTCCTGCAGTGATGGGAAAAAGCTTCTGGGCGTGTACTTTGTAAAAATGATGGTGGTGAAAAATGCAAGACAGTCTAAGTGTCTTAATTTATGGACCACACTATAAATAATTCATTAGCAATAGTGTTTCTGTTTACATTGTCTGTAATAAAAATGGGAAGTCTGCCTGCTTCGGTTTGTGAGACAGTAGTCGCTCATAAGTTGTCAGGCTCGCTCCTGGCCTGTTCCGGTCAAAACAGCAGTGGGGATGATGGGAACTGTGCTCTCCTCTTCTTAGCAGGGAATGCCACATTGGTTCCTAGTCTTTTCAGTCGAGGTAGCTTTTGTTCAGGCCAAATTTAGCATTTGTATAGTTGCTGCTTTCAAATACTTGAGAGAGTTTTTAAAAACCTTCTTGAGATCTGTGTTGTGTTCTGCCAAATGCCATTTCAGCTTTGGTCGTGCTATCACCTGAGGGTAAGAGATCTAGTGGAGGTACAGCTGACAGAGATCTGTGCTCTCAGAAGAAATTCTGCTGAAATCTGCTCCTGATTATCCCAAGAGGTTTGTTCGTGAACTGAGCACGTGACAGATCTTTAACCATGGAATTCACAAACCTTTGAAAATTAAATTGTCCATTAAGATTCTTGGTAAAAAGAAACTTGTTTCATGGTGAGTGTAAAATCCTCTTTATTTGCCTGTAAAGTAGGTTTGGGACACTGGTAATTCTCAGAGGCCAGTTTCTAGATAAAAAGTTCCTCTCAAATGATAAGGTAGTGAGAAAACTGAATAGGGCAGTGCAGAGGATCATGGATGTTTCAGTTAAAATTTTTCTTGAAGGCAGCAGGCTTTGTTGTGTAAAGCTCCTGCAGTATTTTGTCATCTAGGTGTCTAGAAGAATTCTACCTTACTGGAACTATGGGCACTTGGAAAGCATGAGTAGCAATGACTACACTACAGACAGGCAAATAGCAGGGATATGCGCACGTTTGACTTTATTGGAATTGAAGGCGTTGTGGTTGGAACTAGTTTTAAAATATGTTGTTTTCAAAATCAACTCTAAGGTGTCCAAAGTATTTCTGGGCTTCTTGATAAAAGTTTCAGTAGCAATGAATCAGTCCCTTTGGTTGTGTTTCAGGTCCTTGAATTCTAGCTGTTGAGACTAACATAAACAGCAGTAACATTTCAAATCTTCCAGTATATTGTGTTCACACAATGTTTCATTATGTATGTACAGAAGAGTTTTTCATGAAGGATACACAGTCATTTGGTTTGCTTGTCCAATCCTGGCTCATTTTACCCAGACTCTCAGTACGGTTTCTTAAAATTTAGGATTTGGTGGCGACTTGAAACGCTGAATGTTTGTCCAATTGTATTGACAATTCAGTAGAACCAAATCCCTTGGTTTTTATTGTATGTTCTGCAGGTCCAGAAGTATTAATATAGATGGATATCCAGTCAGTTGCCTTAAAAGGAAGATGATAAAATAGATTATAGACCTTACCAAAACTGTGGTTTTATATAGATGCCCAATATCTCTAGTTTAAGTTAGTTAAAAGAAATGACACCACCTAGCACTAAACTGTCATAATTCAAAGCAAGTGGAGAGTTTGCGAGAAGTCCCATTTGGATAGCACCTGCAAGTAGTGCAGGCAATATAATTTGGCTGCCAGCAACTGCTCTGTTTCTCCAGTTACAAAAATTCACAGCCATCCAACTTCTACTTTACTTGTTCAGCTATATTTAGTCTTTAGAGGTTTTGCTGGTCCTCCTGAAATTTATATTGCTTCTATTCTGGGGAGCTTGGTAAATATTTAAATTTCATCAGAACAGGCCAGAATAATGGCTGATGTCAAAATTGTTAGAACTTGTGTCTCAAAGCAGCTATTCAGTTGCTCTGTTCTCCAGAGACTTTGCTGATTGAGCTAATGTTGCTTTTTCTCCATTCCTTCCCTCTCTCTGAGTGGTCTTCTCCAAAGTAGTGATGCTTTCCCTGGCGGCTTATCGGAAATCATTGGTCTTAGGAGGACTTTCTTAGTTCTTATGAAATGAAAGAAAAGGTGAATAGATCTTACATTTATAGACAATAAAGAGAAATTACCATCTACTTTGACCATATGCCTTCTTTATGATGCTAAACTTTAGTGGGGGGAAAAGAGTCCAAATCTATCCTCCTTCCTTTATTCGGTGCAATGTAGTTTGGGGATGGGGGATTGTTATATTCTTTGTGTTGCCACTCAGTAATGAGGAATAGAAGTTGTGATCGTACAGTATCACGAGAAGAAATCAGCAATTTCCTTCAAATGCTACAGTTCAACTTCCAAAACATGCCCGGTTTCATCAGATAAGTAAGAGGGCCTTCAGTGTCAGAATGCAGATCCTTCTTGTTTCTAATTCACAGTGGGCTTGAGATGGCTCTTGCTAGGAGCATTTCTTTGGGCTGGCCCAAGAGGTTTTGACCTCTCTTTGTTATATGGCAGGCTATCTGCTGCAAGAGGATGTTATCGGAGCATAGCAAATACAGAGTAGCATCTTCAGTTTTTGATAGGTAATTGTTACAAATATTTGCTGCTAGTGCCATCTCTCCTCTGTCTTTTCTCCGCCTTCTGAGACCGTCTTTGACAGTTTGGTTAGGTCATTACTGTTTCCTCTAGACCTTTAGAAAATGCTTATGTTAGGTTGTCTTCTACAGCTTATCTTTCAGGTTTTATGCAAATAACTTAGGCGCTTATGTCCAAACCAGCTGTTTTTCTTTAGCAGCTGATAAATGTCTAGCAAGAGCAGGAAAAAGTTGACAGTTCATAGATGTTCTTTGTTGCAGCTCTATAGACTCAGCCCCCAGAAGGTGCGTAAGCCGGGTGATGTTAGCAACACTACATGCCTGTTTGCAGGATTTGGTAGGCAAACACAAAGAATTCTCAGCAAATACTTTGCATCTTACCACAGAACCTCTGAAAGAACCAAGCTTTCATTAGGTACATAAGCGAGCATTGCATGCCGGAATGCAAACCTTTTTCTGTTCTTATGCTCACCTGACTTCTGCAATCCTCCCACTGAGCCCAGAAGGTGGGAAGAGGTGCTTGATTCTGCTTCAGTTAAGAGACTGGCAATTTATCAGGGAGAGATTTTTTACAGCATTGTTGTGCGGGTGATCAGGGACACTGGTTATGAAATTATTTGAGCGCAACCCAGCAAGCTTTTAGGAATGGCTCATTTACTCGTAGCTGTCCCGATGAGGATTAGTATTTCTTACCTGCAAGCTACAGTACATACAGTAAACCACTGGATCAGTGGGTTCTGCTGTGGAACTGTCAATGTTTGTTCTAGCAGATCTGTCTATACTGGAGTGTGCAAAGCCTCAGAGAGCACTACAGCAGGGCTGTCAGCCCTGGCTCCCCAGTAGCACGCTTCTACACACTTTCGCCTTTAATTTTGTGTTATTATCTCTTGCTGTTTTAAACTGCAGTGTCCTTTTACCTCCTTGCTCTCCCTAAAGATAACAAGCTGACAGAGCTGATGACACTAGGAGCTGGGTGGAATGCAGAGAAACCAACCTTATAATACAAGCATGCAGCAGGGCTATTACCTGTGATCTGCAGATGCTGCTCTCGGTCTGAGGAAACCGCTCATTTCAGCCAGCGAGCTGGAGGTGAGGGCTGCCGGTGCAAAAGGCAGTTCATGTGCTAAATGGTTAGTGCTGGCTGGTGACCAACTTGTCCAGGCTCAAAGGAGCTCTCTCCTTAGCTCTCTCTTAAACAGTGTAGGAGTTTTTTTTATATTTCTATGTCTATACTTTAGGTATAGGTCATATCCCAGTGCTCTGTGTGTGCTTCCAGCTAGCCCGACCACCTTTGCTTTTGTAATCAGGGTGCAGATGTGCTTCATGATTGAACAACTTCTGCGCACCGCCGCTCCTCCTCCCAGAGGAGTCCAGCAGGCTTGCTTATGCAAGCTGTCATGCTGTCTCTTTTTTCAAAAGCGTGTGTGGGTTTGCTTTTGTGTGTATCCGGCTGGCTGTTGGTGCCTGCATATAATAGGCTCCGTATATAAAAACGTTCCCAAGCACACGGCTCCGGAAACAGCTTCCTTAAACCCGACAAAATTGCCAGCCCTTGCAGCTCAAGCCACCATAAATTACAAAAACCTGCTCCCACCTCACTGAAGCTGTGCCTGCCGGGCGCTGTGTGCGCACACACACTCGCTTTCCCTCTCTCGCAGTCAAAGATGATAGAAAGTCTTCTGGGGATTACTGCACATTTGTAGAGCAACAATGGAAAGCAGCACAGCACAAATATCTATTCTTCCTCACCCAGCATAACAAACGCTGCTTTGTCTCACATCTGGCCCTTTTTAATAGCTCGAAGCCAACAGCAGTAGCTATTTAACAGCTTATGGTAAATAAAGCTTTATTAAAACAACTTCCTTTTTCAAGTGTTTAATGATGAAAACAGCCTTTCACCTGACATTTTATACTTTTTGCACCATATCTGGTAGAAGAAATAAATTAGTTGTCAGGGATAGATATTAAACTTTTCCCGGCAGCTGATCTTTGAAAGCATCTTTGAAAATTCTCGTACTGAAAAGCGGGCTTCGAGCCCTTTGAATGCCGTGTGAGCCGAGTGCCGACGTGCCGAGCCGCATTGTGCCCGCGCTGTGCGGGCTGTCGGGGCTGCGCCTCGGGGCTGGGCTGTGCCGCGGCACGGCACCGGCTGGGGCTGAGCCGGAGAATCCGTGCAATTACACGCGATTAGTAGCGTTAACCTGTGTGTACGCACGGAGGTACGTTCTGGTAGTTCAAGGAACAACTTCTTGCAGTATGTTTAATGGTAAGGAAAATGTCAAGTGGAATTAGATGGGTTTTGTCTCTGGACCGCCACATTTACCACCAGGACAGGGCACTGGGGGAAGTGATGTTTCTTAAATCCATCACTGGGGGTGACAGGCTCCCGGGAGCTGCTGGGCTGGTTCGGACCCGGCTCCTCGGGGGTCCGTGCTTCAGGCGACGGAACGCGGCTGTTCCGCGTCGTAGCCTCCGCAGAGCCACCGCCCCCGGCCCCGNCCCCCCCCGGGCTGTCCCGGTCCCGCTGAGTCCCCCCTCCCGGGCTGTCCCGGTCCCCCCTGGTCCCCCCCGGTCCCGCTGAGTCCCNGCGGCCCGGCGGCGCCCCCTGGCGGGCAGCGGCGGCACCTGCCCTCGCCGGGCCCTGGCCCCGCTCCGGCGCCGCTGCCGCCCTCGCTCCCGCTTGGTTTGTTGCTTCATCCAAGTCACTTCGTGGATACAGATTGTCTGCCCTCTCGTAGGACCCTCAGCATGCTGGAGACTTGCAGGAAATTATTAGTTTTTAGCTGATTGAATAAACAGCATTAACCAACTTGTGTGCTGTGGCGGCAGGAGGCAGGGATGTTTAGAGCTGCTGTGCTGAACGCCTGCTTAAGGACCTGTTCTTCATTTCCCCTTTCTCACCTACCGTTAAAATTGCTTAACTGATAGAGGTATTTCCTGTGTCTTTTTATTTATGCCATTCTTGCTCTGAGTGGTCCGGAGCGCCTCCAGGTTAGATCTTGTCTGGTCCAGCCGCCGCAGGGTGGCTGGTCCCCTGTGGGAATGGGGTCCCGGCGCCACGCTGTGCTGCTGGCCTCGAGCACCGCTCACAGCGGCCCCCCTGCCTCCCGGGAACGGCTGTCTTTCCTCCTCTGCCCTCAGAATGGATTTCTGGTGGAAAGATTATTTGCTAAAAACTTGGTTTCTGGAGGAACGGCACCCTGTTGCTGCGGCAAGGGGGTGGGCGGCAGTGCTTGGAGCTGGTGGGGCTGGGCAGCGGCTGCTGGTTCCAGTGAGCTGCACTCCAGCTCCAGCTCTGCCCAGCAGTGAGGGAAGGAAGCCTGTGGGAACAGGAGCAGGAGGCACCATGTGAAGTCTCTGTAAACTCAGGGAGAAGGCTGGGCCTGTTGCAGTGATGATTCAGGTCTCCCTTGGCCGCAGGGGAGCAGATTGCCCTGGTCCATTGGTCCCGGGGACACAGAGCTCACGCTGTGGATGGCAGTTCTGGCCATGAGGAGAGCTCATTCCGGGGCAGAACTGAATCCACACTAGCTTTCAAAACGCTGTATGGTTTTAGACATGTTTGAAGCTGTGGTGAAATGTTTGATTTAATTTGGTTTTTTCTCTCTAGGCTGCCTTAGGAACTGGTGAGGACCACGTTTTACTAAATTGTTTTCTTAATTGTGTTACTTGGAAGTTCAGTTTCTGATATAATAGTTGCAGTCTCCTAACCTGAACTGTCGCCCAACACAGAGTGTAGCAGAATCTTATGAAATTCTTTTTCATAGAGCCACTGCAAAATTTCATTCTTTTTTCAGTATGGAAGAAGGGTTTGTAGTAATGGTTTAAAAGATTCGGTATGTTTGGGTTTTAAAAAAAAAAAAAAAAAGGCTAACAGGTCGATACATCTGTTCCTTTAAAAAAAAGAATTCTCCATTTTTGAGACATCATAAATATGTAAATGAGGCCTCTAATTACTGCCTAGGGCTATAAACTCTCAATGCTAGAGGGGAGGGAAGAAGGAAGAATAATTCACATAATTTTTAAATTTTTTTTTTTTAAGAGAGGGAGATGGGGTCTTTGCCTCAGAAAAGAAAGAAGGAAAATGGGGCTTTTTATTGTTGAATTACCAGAAGGTGCTGGGAATACTTCGTTTTTTGTTTATCCTTTTGGATGGAGTTAGCATGTAAAGCAGTAGTGTACAACCTTTCTGGCTAATGTGTGCACCAAACAGAGGGAATTTGTTACAAAGCATCGGGAAAAATTCCCTTCTCTATCCTCCTCTGCCAGTACCCTTAATCCTGATCAGCAACATCCCCTGCTGCCTCTTGAGCTGCTCGCAGGCCTGAATCTTAGCGTGCTGTCTGTTGCAGGGACACCGCAGGCCAGCCAGGGACCCTGCGAAGTCGTTTTCACTTGTGACCTGATAAGCACACAGCACTTAACCGAACAGAAGTCTGTTCTTATTCAGCCCTGATGGCCTTTCTGTATCTTCAGTACCGTTATTTTCGACTAAGGTGATCTTGCTGCTACTTTTAGAATAGTGTGGGATCAACAGAAAGGGCATTTTTTTTTTAATTTCAGGAGGTGGATGTGCATGTGGGGCACCAGGCCAGAGTACAGCAGTACCCATCTAGTAGGTATAGTTACTGGAAATTTAATTCTGCTATTATTTTTCTTCCAGCCAAAATGGTCTGGTGTCAAAATGCTTATTCTGCCTTGGTGAAATTTCTGATCTCTATGATAATTTTCACTTTCCATGTTTAATCTTTTAATTCTTGCTGAGGCCCATGAAAGAGTAATTTCCAGATAATAATGGTTTCCCGCTAATAAGCTCTGCGTTTTTTTTATAGCAGAAATTACTTAGAGCCAGTATGCTCACTGAAAAAAATTACTGTATTTGATGCTCTTATGATGTGTCTGAGAGAAAGATAAAGATGAGTTTTGCAGCGGTGAGGCAGGGCATTTCAAATACAAAGCATTATGTCATTGTATGTGATGAGGCTTCATGTGTACAATTTTGGCTGTTTAGTTCATGCAACAAATGTTTACTGTCCAGGAGAGTTAGTGGGCTGAGGGGCTTCTCTTGACCGGGAGAGAATAAATGAGATTGGGCTGTGAAAGTAGCAAACTGTCGGCAGTGCAGGCTGCTGAGTGATCGTCCATCCTTGCCGTGAGGAGGAAGAGGCAGAGGGAGCCTGGCAGGGCAAAGACTGAGCCATAGAGCTAATGACCTGAGAACGTGGAACTGAGCATGGAAGTGAAAATTCTTCTGGCTACTAGGGGAAAGGTGAGAGTTAGAGAGTGCTTTTCCATGAGAGCCGTTGGGTTTTAAAACCAGAACTATTTTGGAGACTGGATTTGATCACTGTATTACAGCATTTGTGTGCCCTGTCTGTGTAGGAGAGTAGGGGACTGCACTCCCAGTCCTGCCTCCAAGAGCCTTGTTGGGATCCTGCTCAGTTAGGTGAGTTTTGTGTATTCTGCCCCTCTGCTTTTCCAGATGGGCTTTGAGAAGCTATGCCATGTGGAAGAAATGGCAATTTGGACAAGTACAGTAGCAAGCTATGGTTCAGGTAGCTGATAGCAACCTTTGATTTTGTTTATGGTTAACTGTAAGGCAGCAAATTGGTGTGGTATTACATGTACAATTAAAAAATGCCGTGACTTTCTTAAAAAAATAAAAAGGTGCCTCAGTTTGCATGTCTTCAAATTTTTCAGGCATCTGTGTGCTTGTATATGTATTTGTTTTCAGTATGCCCTTCTCCATCTGTCCTGATGTTCAATTAAAATGCAGATAATGTGTCCTAGCTTGTAAGATGGATCACTGCTGAAGCAGTATCATGTCTAGGCTAGCTTATCTCTTGATAAATACCTCTGCTGTCCACTGAGAGATTAAACTTCATGACTACTGAGGTCTGTTTGGGGGTCTTACAGGCAGATAAGACTGTGTAACTGGCTTTTAATAAAATATATCAATTTACATTTGCTGGAGGACCTTTGGATGGCATTTGCTATTGAGAAGGTGGCAGTGGCATAATCAAAAGATAATACTTGAATGTGAAACTGGCTCTTCTGTTTCATAAGTATTATAATTTATTGACAGGAATGCTTTATTGAACCCTCTTGTGTCTAGAGCGTGGAGGTGAGGAGCTTGAGCTGCTGTTATAAGCTGTCATTTAGTTGTCTAGCAGAAAAGATTTCTTCCCCTGAGTCTAATCCAGCAGGAGCCATGAAAGAACATTATCAGCTAGGTACAGAAATCTCCAGTGGTGTGGGTGTGTGGGATGTGCGCGGATCTGTGGTCTGGAGTCTGTCTCATGGTGAGAGCTGTGTAATCAAGGTTCCCACCACAGGGAACACTCTCGCACTCAAGGGGGTTGAGTATGGACAGTGCTGGAATTGTTTAACTGAAGAGATGTTGAGTCGTGTACCACAAGTGGTGAACAGCCAGCTTCTCTAACCAGACAAGTATCTGAAAAATTTGCTGTCTCTTATGTGTATGGAGGGAGTGGAAAACAGTTTCGTCATGAACAGAGCTCGGAATAACAAACCACTCAGTGCCACTGAAGAGCTTCATGAGGGAGAGGTTTCTGTGTGAGACTGGGACCTTGCTTGTGCTACTGTAAAGTCTGGTGTAAATAGGGCATTTGGGTATATATTTCTGTGCTCACTCATTGTTCATGAACTCCAAACACTACTCTGAGCCTTGACTTTTATTTTCTAGTTTTATTTTTTCTTAAAGTCACAGGAAGGTTTAATTTGCCTTCAGTTACACTGTTTGTTAAGAGATGGACCTAACAACAGCAGGACTTTTTTTTCTAGAAGTAACGAGTAGTTTGTTCAGCTATAGATACCTGAAAGAACACAATTTTTCTAGAAGGCAAGAACTGCTCAGCCCTTTGCTCTGAAGATTAGGCCTATTCCATATATGCTAACTTGTGCATCTGGACATTTGTCGTTCTTAAAGTCTGGGCTGAGTTGTGGATCCCAGTCCTTCCTGCCCTGTCATCTTGCCATTTCAAGGGCTCAGGAAATAGATCTGCTAGTTGGAGGAGAGTCCAAAATGTACCTGTTGCTTTTATTTCCAATCCAGAAATCCAAATTCTTCAGGACACACATTTTGTGCTATTTTTGGCCGTGTAATACTATGCTGTATCTGATTCATATAATATTTATGGGAGGTATTTTCTCTTAGAGAAAGATTAGGAAGAATCCCCATGCCCTTGTCCTTGCAAAAGCCGGGCTGTCATTGTTATTGGGATTATTATTATTTTATCTCATCTCACAGAGTGCTCAGGGGTTTCTTGCAAGCATCTCTGTTCAATTGTTCAGGTGGTGGAAGTGTATAGACTGTGTTCAGTGATCTTTATTGTCCTTTTTGTCTTGCAGATCGAAGGATTTTAATGGCTTTCAGGTAGAAGGAAGTGGAGACAATCAAAATGAATTCTATGGACAGGCACATACAGCAGACCAATGACCGGCTGCAGTGCATAAAACAGGTATGCTGAAGGTGGAGGGCATTGCTGCTCAGTGAGGGTTGGGTGTTGTGGCAGGTGTTGCTCATTATGGTTACCTCTTGCTTAATGAGTGTCCTTGCCCTTCGGAGGGAAGGAATGAGACACTGTAATGTCATTGAAGAGAATATCTGCTGTGAGAGCTGGTGTATTAACCTCAAAAGCCAAACTTTCCCTTAGACCTTGCTAAGAAATCTTCAGCCTGGAGACTCAACAAATCTGTCTCAGCTGGAAGCAGAGTGGTGCTCGTCCTGCCAGCTCGGCCCCGGAGGGTCACAGCGGGCGGCCGTCATTCTAGAGCTCTGAGCAGAGTAATCCACAATTCCAATGGGCCAGTTTTGATTTTAATCCAGTATCTGACCTGAGACCTGCACTGCCTGGAGACTCAGAACTTGGATGGTTGGCATGCCTCCAAGTGCTCAGAGTGCTGCTTAATCAGTTTGCGTGGAGATTGTAAAAGCTCCTGTTTGCGAGGTAACATTTTCAGAAGCATCTGTTTGTGAAGATGAAGGGTTCTTCACGTGCCACTGCCTTTCAGTGAATTATGTCTCATTTACGGATTTCCCCACTGTAAATGTGCTTGCAAATGCTTTTATAACCAAGTGGAACTACGAAGGCAAGGGTGCAGAGACCATCTTTCCCTGCTTTACCCTTCTCAGTGAACTTTGCTCTCTAGGGTTGTAGGCAGTGTGTATTCTCCCCTCACGTATGTTCTCATCCACATGCAACAATCCTACGAGAATTTTCATAGCAATGGTCACCTCCTTTTAGAAGAGGTGAGCAAGAAAATGGTTTTTCATGTTGATATTTCCTGTGTTTATTTCAAAATCAATGCATGCAAATGGGTGCATAAATGCAAGTTGCACACAGATATTTTGAAGATCCCATCTGGATCCAGGAGATAAGATCCAGAGTTCATCTCTTCAGACTGGTTGAAATTTTCTGAATTACACTGGAAAAACAGAAACTTGTTATTCCATGAAATAATGCTCCCAAATAATTTTTCACTGTTGTCTGAGCAGTTTTCTTGTCAGATCAGGTCACAGCAGAGTCCTGCTGTTTTAGTTTTTTATTTGTATGAGCTAAGTTAAAAACCTGCCTGCCTACTTGTGCTCTAGGACATATGCATATTGCTTCTTGAGGCAGCACAGCTTTTCTCTGTTCATAGATTTGTATTGTAGACACAAGCACCCTAAATCAAAGGAACTGATAAAAGATAAGCATGGGGGTGGTACTGGATCAGTAGCTCTGGATTTTTAAATTTATTTCTTTAACTGCAACTTCCTCAAGAGACGCAGCCAAGGGGAAGTGCTGCTCTGTCTCTGGTGAGCAGCGGTAGGACACAGGAAAATCTGATGATGCTGTGTCGGGGGAAGTTCTGACTGGGGCGTTAGGAAAAGGCTCTTCACTGAGAGGATGGTCAGTCACTGGAACAGGTTACCTATGGAAGTGGTCACAACGCCAAGCCTGCCAGAGTTCAAGGAACATCCAGATGATTCTCTTAGTCATATGATTTAACTTTACGTAGTCCTGTGAGGAGCAGGAAGTTGGACTTATTGATAATTGGAGGTCCCTTCCAACTTGATATATTCTTTGATTCTATAAGAATATGTTTCTTTTCTCTTAGTGTCATCAATCTCCATCATGATGTTGTTACAGCTTTGCCTAGATATTAGTAGAAGTTTATATTTTCTAGAATGGGTTGTAATGCAGGAATATGTGGGTTTTTGCAAGTCTGGCCATGCAGATGCTTTGGGTGATATAGAAAGAGAATACGGCTCACACCTAAACCAGATGATTTTTCTCTCCATATTTCTTTTATAAGAGAGGATTTCAGAATAAATCAAACAAAGCTAGTTCATAGGTCAAGGAGCAGAAATGGGAATCTTTTCCTGCAGAACTGCTGGTCATAATCCAGCCTTGCTCTATGGTGTCTCTCTCTTTCATCACTCTGCAGTGAAAGTTAATGCATCTAATGGCCCTTTAGAGGCCGGAGAAAAATATGAATTTGAGGATTTCATTCCAGTTTCTTATGAACAACTATCTGGTTCAGAAAAAACATGCCCTTGACTGGTACAAATTGGTGTCCTTTTTGGCCGTCCTAGCCCATAGGATGAAGAATGAAGGTTAAATTGCAGAACAATTTAACCTTCTAGCTGTGAGAACAGACCTTTACATCAAGTGGAGACAAATGGAGGATGCTGCTCAGCTCCTTTTTCTAGAGCTGTCGGTTTCTGTACATAATTTATATTATTTTAATTAGATAAGAGAATATCAAATTACACTTCTTAAAGTTTTAAAGAGATAATTTTGCCTATGTAATGGGTACTCTGTCAGTTAAACCACTAACTTCGTTTCTGTGTAGTGCTGTTTTGCATATGCAGCTTGAATATTTCTTCAGAGATGAAGGCCAGGGGGAAGGGAGGAAGGTTGGGCTGCCCAGCATTTGTGTAGCACTCTCTGTTTTCTTTGATGCTGGAAGAAAGCTTGGGGTTTTCTGGTAGACCACGGGCATGCTTGTGTCAGAGCTCAAAGGATGCCTGAAAAGGAGGTATCCTGCTTGGGAATGCTTGTGAATTTGTGGTTCCTTCATTCTGTTTAGGCCAAAAAAAGAAGAGAAGAAGAAGAAAACTCTTGTTTTCAACTCATGACAAACTATAGTTAAGCAAGACAATGGCTGAACACCAAAAATATGTCTCAGAAAGTTTTTTTTTTTGTGAGAGTGGCAGTACTTGTAGTTTTGTTGGAGAGTAATGACTGATTTTTTTTTTTTTTTAATAATTTGTTTTGTTGAAGAAAGTAGCATCCAAACTGCTGTTTGCTTTTTCATAGTTCAAAAATCTTGTGCTGTTATCTTTGCCATAGTGGAGATGGAGACAGAAACTAAGTGCCTTTTTGGAAGACACTCACCTCTCTGTCACAGGGTCATGAATTTCCAGCTTGAGGATATTTACCTTGTCCTTTGAGACAGGTCATTAGCTGGCTGATACTAGAAAGAGTAATTTCCAGTTCACCCATTGAGAACTGGACCGCACACTGCTCTGTGCATGTTGGGTTTGGGAGCAAAGCAGTGCCTTGCATGGCCGTGTAAATGTATCTTCACCTAATCTGGGGGTTAACTGCAGGGTCAGACAAAAAGGTGTCTGCCTTTTCTTCCTGGTCTCGTCTGTTATCCTCTTTTCCCAGACTATGAACAAACAGTGCTGCTGTTCACACATGTGCCTTTGGGCTGGTTAACACAGCAGTGGTGTGGAAGGTGCACTGCAACAGGGGGAGGAAAATCATCCTTCCTTGGCGCCCAGCATCTGCAAGTTTTATAACCCTGCTGGCAGCCAGTGGCTCCTGCAGCCAGACTGAGAGCTGTCTGCCGCCCTCCTTGCCCCTCACTCCAGCCTCTGAGAAATGCTATAAATGGTAATCCATGTGCCTCTTTAACTAGATCAGGTTTCAGCACAGGGTCAGGACAGGCTTCTTTCTTCCCAGCTCTGTGACTTGTGAGACACCCACAATATCCTTGCTGACTTCTGTTCCAGGATCAAGGTTGTGTTTTACCTTCATCTTTTTTGGTGCTTCAAAGCTACAAACCCAAAACTTGTATATGATCAGCTAGTTAGGAAATGAAGTGTGTGTTAAGAAGTGTTTCAGAATAGATGAAAGGGCAAACTGAAGAGGTGGCTGTGTATTTATGCTTAAAAAAAACCCCAGACTTCTGTGGAAGGCTGGAACAGCTTGTGTGGTCTCTTTGTAGCTGATTCCCTCAGTATTTGTAAGTGTGTGTGCTTTAAAATCAAACGTAGCTTTTTTGATATACAGTGGAAAAAGCCAAAGTAACAGGCTTTCCTTAACACGTGCAATTAATTTGTCATGACACAGGAGACTCTTCAGGCTACATTGAAGGAAAGCTGGATGTTCAGGGCGCAGGCTTTTTTCTGTAAGTCTTTGTCCTTACAAACAAAACCACAAAATTACTTTTGTGCAGAGCAAAGGTCCGATAGCACCTGAGAATCCCCTGCCATATTTGAGGGTGCAGTAATAATCTCTTTATCTGCTGAGGGCTCATGGCTCTCAGGTGGCTCTGACGCAGTGAAGCTGTGAAGCTGTGGGGCAGCAGGAGCTGGCTCAGGCAGGCATGGAGCTGCATTTGAGAGCTTCCTTGCTGCCTGCTGCCCAGGCACATCCTTCTAAAGGAGCCAGCTTGGCTCCTGCTGCATAGAAAATCCCAGCAAAGAATTGACTGAGTTTCTTAAAGCATTTTTCGTAGCAGTCCAGAGGTGTGGCTTTAATCAGACTCCGCCCCTTGCTTTTGTTGGGTGATAGAAGGAGATGCCAGAGAAAATCAATGAGTTGGGTAACATCTCTCTACTCTTACTCTAATGGGTCTACTTGAAAAACTTGGAGCTGTTATAAATCTAGGGACTTCTACCTTTTGTGTCTCTGTTTGCTGTCAGTCAGTTTTGTAAGGTTTCTGTATGTTTCTTCTGAAATTCTTGCAAAGAAGTAGATGGAAAAAAAATCTTTCTATATTTAAATTACAAGGAAGCTGCCCCTTTCAGAAAGGGTGTGTGATCTCTTCCTGCCGTGCTGAGTACAGTTGTTAGGCTCTGTACTAAATTTGTGCTGAAATGTTAGTAACAGGTTAAGGAGAAGTGTGAAAAGGCTCTCTCGTGTCAGAAGTATTAGATCATGGTGGGAACAGAGAAGGTTGTTTCTGCTGCTTGTGTCATGGTACATCAGGGCACATTGAGCAGTGTCATCAAATGATGCTGGATCACCACTTAATTGGACATACACGTCACATTGCTGATTTCCAGAAACCGATCAGCATTTCTCCCCTCCTTCCTTCCAGAAGGCTTGCTGAATTGCTGCCTAGCAATGCTTTTTAGTGCCTACCCAGCCATTCAGAGAGATATGGTGAAAGTTGTAATTGCAGTATGGTTTTGTTGATATTTTCTTGCTCAATTTGGAAACAAGCAAGCCCATTTCTTTCATCATTCAGCAGCTAGGTTTTTGGTAGCTTGCAATTCAGGGGAAAATAGAATTCTTTGTATATTTACATAACTGTTTTTAAGTGCTTTTAAGTGTTTGAACTAATTCTTCTGCTCTTCAGTGTTTTTGTTGCAGACTCATGGAAATGCTAAGCAGTCTTAAACATGTCATTTTTAGTATATTTCGGACTGATTATCAAGGACTGGTATGAAATTACAGCTGAAAAGATTTAAATAAAAGAAAAAAATGCTTCCCATACATTTTTTTCATTTGCATGTGCTTACAAAACTGCCTACAGCAGTTTCATGAAAATTTTATTCTTGAAAAACTTTGGAAATTAGAAGTATTCTTATGAAGAGTGCATTTATTTAGAATATACTATTTTTGGTATTTTATATAAGTGTTTCAGGGGTTTTAGCAGCTAAATATGAAATAACAAGGCTAAAGGGGGAAAAGACCTTTTCCATAAAAAGACATTTGATGGGCCTCAAGTGTTACAGTTTATTGGTTGAATGGTCCATCAATGCTGTGTTAGTAGCTACATTTTTTTCGTATCTTTTTTTCTGAGGCCTATAGCCACAAGTTCTTTGTCTGCTTTTGTGCTCAGTCTGTTGGAATATTCCTCTGCTAGACTTGAGTATGTTTAGGAAAAACTGACAGCAGACCAGCTTTCCTGGCTGCTAGTCCATTTAGAGACTTGTCAGTCAACATTCCTGCTCTGTTAGATCCTGCATCCTGGTAGGGAGGCTGCAAGGGAAAGAGCAGAGAGGCAATTTGCTAGAAGCACTTCTGGTGGGGAGGGGGAAGAAAGCACCTTCTTGTTGTTTGCAGTATTTGGCTGGTTTGATTATCTGACAAGATTCCAGTGGGCGGAATAGAACCCATCATGTTGTGAGGCAGATTGGTAAAGTTGTGGCAGCTTCACTTTTGCTATTCCCAGTTCTGCTGCTTTGCTGCAGCACCTGTCCTCAAGGGCTGGGGTGTTAGTACTCTTAATATTAGTCGTGTTAGTATCCTTAGTATTTCCATTTCAAAATGGAAAATGCACATTTTAAATTCACGCAGAAAACCTCCAGTACCCATAGGATTTAGTATAATTTTATTCTTTAGTGTGCAACAAATTAATCTGGACTGTTGTTTAAAATTGTCTTTTGGTAAATAAGGATGAATATTTGAAAATTCTAGAAATCTGTAAGTTGAGTCCATGATGTCACCTTGGTGTCAGCAGCTGGGTCAAACTCCACAGTGAAAATGGGACACAGCTGGTGACGTCTGACTTCTGTCCTGCCATTTCTGGATCTTCCTTCTTACATATGCACTTGCTACTCGAGTTGCTGCTATTGTGTGCGACAGCAAATCCACAGAGGTAGGGCTTAGAGAGCATTTGCACATAAGGACCACTTAACCATTTTTACCACTTGTAAAAGCAGGTGTTTTCAAAAAGGTTGTAGTGGCTAAAGTACTAAAGTTAATACCAAGAGCGTTCAGCTGTGCAGACCTCTGCCATCATCTCCTGAAGCAAAAGTCTCTTCACTGGTGGCGTTCACTTCTTGCCTCTGTGCAGTAACACATTGTACGTGGGCAGGTCACACAGCAGGTGCTGTGGGCAGTTCTTTCATTGAAAAAGAGTCAGGGGAAGCATTCTTCCTTTTGATTTGCAAATAGTGATGTCTAGCTGGCTGGTGGGACCTGTGAGAATAGGTCATGTGAATTTTACATGTTCCACGGTGGTATCAGTTTGTGTAGTCGTCGTTTTAAGTAGCCACCTTGAGATTTTATCTCTGCATAGATTAAGAGATTAAAATAATAAAGATTAAATCAGTTGATTAGAAGTGCTATAAAAAGCTCAATAAGTAAGTAAATTACTCAAATGAGTCAAAAAAATTAATTGGAAAACAAAATAAGTCCAACAAATGTGCTGCTGTTCAACTGGGTATACTGAAAACTATTAGTTATTTTTCAAAATCAGTGAATTTATTCTCCTGAAATTTAGACAATTAATAAATGTATCTATTTTAATTAAATTTTAAAAGTTGATTCAGTACATAAATCGGAGGAGTTGGTGCTTCTTTTTTTTTTCCCCCTTGCCGTCAACTCACCTTATACTCTTGGGTGGTGTTATTTCTTTTCGAAAAATGACAATAATTTTCTAGTAAAGGGATGATGTAATAATTCTTTAATGTCCTTAAAACACCTTGATAAGGTAAGAACTGCATGAAAGGAAGCTACTGACCCAAATTTTTCATAATGCTGTGATATGTACCTCAAATTATGAAATGGTTCGCAACACAGAAATATTTATGTAGACATCCCACTTTGCCCAAGTCCTTCACTTAATCTTCTACTAAAACACATTATGAAAGTAGATTTCTTTTTTTTGTCAAGACAGCAGATAAGCAAGTCTAGAACAAATAAGCCTATTTTCATCAATAAAATCCATTACCCATTTATGTAAATATTATTGTAATAATTAAACATTATTCTAATAGTGCAGTTGTCTTCTAACAGAAAGAGTATTGCCACTGCTTTGAGAAAATGAACTCCTTGATATGTTGAGATATTTAGGACTGAAACTACTGACTGAAAATCACGAGGGCACTCAGGAAGAAAGCTCCTGTATCATTGCAATGTCTGTTGGAGTGATAAGGCTGAAGTAGCCTCAGCATTGTTGCTGTAGTCACATAGAGAGACATCTCGTGCTAGCATGGTATAATAGGGAGATACTAATGGAAAATGGGTTGTTTCACTTGCCAAGAAGAGCAAGTGAACTGGTTAGGCAAACTGATTTCGTAAGTCTGTTGAGCTGTAATTGCAAATTTAAAGAGAGACTGGAGCCTTGCATGACTGAGCATGGCCTTGGAGAAAGAGCAAACAGCTGCACCTTTGTCTTTTGACTTTTATCCCTTAAAATTAGTTTGTGACTGCTTAAGGAAAAATAATTCTGACCCCAATGATTATTTGGAGTTTTTGTAAACCTTACAGTTCCCCTTGCTCTCAGCTGACATAATGGCAGTCCAGGTGCTGGGGGTAAGGAAGGTACAAAGATTGGACCAACAATCAAGAGGTGAACACAGAGACATACAGCCATTAGTCTGCCCCATTTCCATCTTCAGTCAGATCTGATCACAGCCTTTAGAGCCCCAAGTCACAGTTTTCTCCTGGGCAGGGGAGGGTAGAGTGGAACAGTAGTTTATGACTAAAGAAGTTTAATTTGCTGCATGTTCCCTTACTTAAAACAATGTTTTATCAAAGTATATCATAAATGTACTGCAGTTATGTAGATCAAAAGGAATGGAGCAGGAAGGCAGTGTTGCAGTTCTGATCAGCAGAGTTAAGGAATGATTCTTGTTTTAGCTCTTCTGGCTTTTACATATAGTTCTTGAGGATCAGATGTTAAATCCATTTCTTACACTTTAGTAAAACTAATGGACAAGCCAAGGTTGCAGTACCTTTCCTTTGCTTCAGCACATGCATATAGGTGTGCAGTCATCCTCACAAAACTCATGGTGTAGGAGAACCAGGCAGCAGAACAAGGCTGCTCAATTACCAGGCATTCACCTTTTCTGAAATCAGGACTGAATTATACACACACTTTATACTAAAAGTGTATGAGAGAAGCATCTGCAAAAATCTGCATCAATACAGATTTTGTTCCCTTACAGCTCATAACTGAACAGCTTGGGTATTTTTGCAGTTCAGTGATCTTCATTTTTTTATTTGTTCTTTTTCTCATTTGTTTAGCATGTGATGTTGCCCAGTATCTTCTTGATGGTCAAACATCTGATAAAGAGTTGCTGGTCTTTGCTCAGTATTTACTGTTTTCTTCTGAAAAAGAAGCTACAATGGACAAAGGGGGCAAAGGTGACTCCATTTGCTCTGTTTTTCATAAGTAGGAATGGCTAACATGGTCTTAATCTCTCTCCCAGTATATCTAGTGCCTCTCAAAATGTGAGCCTAGTAAAATATTTATAAAGCCTCCGATGGAATGAGCCATGTAAGTGCAAGATAATTCTATTAATTAGGGATCTCTCAATCTCACAAACACTAAGTTGGGAGGGGGGAATTATCTGGATACAAAGTGCACAGCTTGAGCCTTTTAATTTTTTGCTAAATAAAACAATCTTTGATATTGAAAGGGACAGTAGAGAATTGAACTATCTATACCCATATCCAAATAAACAAAAATCACACTCCTAAGTGACAGAAAAGAGCTCAATACTCCCCTCTACCCTCATGAAAAAGACCATTTGTTTTGAATATTGATTACAGATGAGTTTTTAATATACTAAGTATGGCTGCTTGTGGATAGGGCAAGGTGTGCAATCACAGTTAATCTTTCACACAACAATCACAGTTGACTGTAAAAAAAGTAAAGATGGAGAAATCACCAAGTTATGTCGTTTTCTGTATTTGAAGTGTATTCTTGGGTAGTGTCCTGTATTTCTGTACATGAGCTCTCTGGCAGCCAGTGGAGAGCGTGCCAGGGAGAGGGAGAGTTCTGGGTGGGTGGAGATCTGACATAGAGGCCTTTGCACAGGAGGGGGAGACAGGCTCATGACTGGGCTCACTCACAGAGCTTGCTCAGGGTTTAGAGTAGTAAAGGCTCTATCAAAGTATTAAAGCAAATGGCTCTTGCTGGTTTGTAGGTCTTATGGCACTGAGTGACCTATCAAATTCAGGTCTAGTAGCAGTGTACCTGTGCACTGAGTAATACACAGAGGCCAGCTTTGTCTCCTCTTGGTTGTGCTCTGTCTAGGGTGTCTGACCAGGAATCCTATTTACATTCTTAAGAGAGGTGATTAGTTTTCGTTTGGGAGCTGGACGCCCTTTGCCCCACATGCAGGAGCACAGTAATTCTGCTCCCGGGTTGTTTAGGGCATGTAATCTCTGTCAGTTCTCTCTGCCCTTTCTCTTTCCAGGTCCCATTCTTTTCCTACTCCCCTCTTTGCCCCCTTTCAGCACAACAGGGCGTTTTCATTACACGTGATTGCAGGCATGTCTGGATGAGCATTGAGATGGACAAAAAATAGTCTGAATTGCCTGGCAGAATCTGCCAAAGCACCTGGCCACCAAATCCCATCTCAAGGGTCAGAGTGAGATACGCAGCAGAGTTAGAAAAGTCCTGTAGGCATGGAGAAGTGGGTCAGCTCCTTCAGCGGCCATTATCAATCGGTTTAGCTCCAAAGGAATTATGGTTTCTGCATTTATAGTTTTGAGCGTACTTATTTTTATATATAAATTTTGATAGCTGCTTTTTTTTTTGTTTTTTATTAAATTCATAGATTTTACGACCATATGAGAACTTTAATTTCCATTGTTGTGGAGAAAGACTTGAAAACCTCCATGCTTGCAGCTGAAAATAGCAAACAGGTCATGTGAACCTCAGAGATGTACGCAGGCATTTCAAATGCCACCACCTGTACACAAAATTTATGTCATGCTGAATATCTGACTCATCATTTGGAAAAGGTGGGCTTCGTACTGGGTTTTATACACTTTGAAATTCTGGATCTGTTGGAAAGTTTTGAGAGCACACAGATGAACCTGTCTACACTTGGCTGAAGTCTCAGGATTAACTCAAGAGTAAATATGTGCAGTTTCAGAACACTAAAAATCGGTGTTTCCTTTTGGCACCTTTCTTTGTATGCATTGTGTTTTATGGAGAATAATGAGGAATTTTAATAACAAAATATTTTTCTGGCTTGACATAATTGAAAGTACAGTTATTTTTTTAAGAAGGAGGGTGTTGCGAGGCAGGAGGAGTGCTTATGCTGTGAACTTAACTGTGTCATCCTCTTACATTGATGATACAGCTCCACCTTTGGGAGAAGTATTGCGATGCGTTTAATCCAAAGCTGCTGCTGAGGGCAGAGTCCTGGTACCTTCCTAGCCCTACCTTTTGTTTGCCACTGCTTTCTTTGAGTCAGGTCTAATGACTGTGTGGTCACATAAGGGATCTCACTGTGAGCGATGACTGAAAGTCAGCATTTGGGAGGTTAGATCACAGTCAGAACAGCAAGTGTGGTCTGAGGCACTGAAAGTGCTGGAAGTACGTGTTTGGGCAAAGAAGCTCGCCGAGACAACCTGCCATAAGGCGAAGCATTACCAACAAAATGTATCCTAACATTTAAGTCAGCTTCGGACTGGTGTTGGTGTGCAAGAACAACGTGCTGTAACATGTGCCCGTTCCTGCGGGCTCCTGAAGGGCCTCCTCTGGAGTGGCTCACGCTGCTGCTGTCTCCCCTGCTAGTGCTAAGGTTCAAGGACCTGCCCTGCCTGCCATCCCGGGGGGGCAGTGCAGCTCAAATTGTCAGAGTAGAATGGGGCTAGTTCACCATGCAGGCAGGCATGTGTCCTCTTGTGCTGTGCAGGGGAGCAGGCAGGAGAAGGCAGAGGGAGGCAGGAGGAGGCAGAGGGAGGCAGGAGCCTTCCAGGGCTGGCAGCCCCCAGTGCTTGCGTTAGCTGGCAGTGCTTGTGGAACAGCAGCCCAGGCTTTCTGTCCTGCAGGAGAGCAGCTGCCTCCTGGATTCACTTTCCCCAGCTGGTGGACCAGAACGTTTGCCAAGCGTGCAGCCTTGCCACATGGTGTGTAGGAAGGGGTTAATTTCAGAGCAAAGAAAAGGCTACCTACATCTCTCAGTGTTTTCTTTTTCTGTGCACTGAAAAGCTCCCTGTGTTGCCAGCGTTTTGTGTCGCTGATGTAAAATTCCCAGACTCGTTGATTAGTGAAGCTAGACAGGAGACAGGGTCCAAGTGGCTAACCATGTGAGAAATTCAGTGACTGTAGGCTACTGTTAATTAACCTAGAATCTACAACATGGCATAATGTCTGCGTGATAAGTTATATTATCTTCAGCAGTTCAATTAAATCAAGGAGTGAGACACAGAGCAGACGTAACTCGGCAAAACAAACAGACAACTTGAGTCAGCCTTCATAATTTGCTGCGACATCACGTAAATAAATGCAATAACTTGTTTAGCATAGTTAAGCAGGTTGCTGCTCAAAAACTTATTTGCATGACGTCTCATTTTGAATAGGTTAAGTTGTGGCAAAGCAGGTCTCTGCCTTCAGTCTGATGTATTCCACAGAAAAGAGAGGAAAAAACCCTCTACCAGAGATGTAATTTGTAAATTGAGATTCAGCATTTGTTTTCTATAGCAGCAAACTGGAACATATGGATTTCGTGTTTAAATGGTTCACTTTCCATGCCGTTCCTGTCATGTTAGCATTTCTTGATGTGTATGAGATAATATTAAGCCTCTGTAATTGTTCTTAATTTTACTGATGTTCTTGCATTGCTTACTAGACTGTTCTGTCTAAGGTACGCAAGTCTACAAATGGGTTGCAGACTTCTATATTTAGAGGAGATAAGGCCATTGTCCTTGCCATGTTTCAATGTGGGTAATTGGTTTCAGTCTCCAAAACTGTACTGAATCTTGGGTTGCAGGAAGTGGTTTTCACTCACTTTGGTGTTGGTGAGATGACTGAGAGTACTCAGTTGTGCTTTAGTATCCTTCTAAATAATACGATCTTTATTATGTATGCATATTTAACTCACAGGGGCCTGAATTCATATGTGGAATGAAGCTTATATTTTTGTGCCCATTGCAGAGTTTTTGTTGTATATCAAGACTTTCTGATCACTGTTTGATTGGAAGGGAGTAACAATTTCAAGTGGTGGCTGTATTTTGAAATGTTGGGACCAAAAATTGCCACATATCAGCTGTTGTGTATAACTCTAAATGCGATCATTGTTGCCCTCGCTCCAGGCAACTACAGAGCAGTAAACCATGGAATGGGCACCCAGACGGTTGCAGTGGAATCTGATGAACCTGGGTCCTAGTGTACCTGCATCCTCTGCCTGTATGTCCACACAAATTTAGAAAGATGGCCTGTTCTTTATGTGAATAGAGTGTTTAAGCCAGAGGTGGTCACGAGCAGCAGTAGATGTTCCCATCTTCCCTGGAATCCAGCCCAAATGTCAGCAGTCCTCAGAAAAGGATTTTGCTGGTACAGTTCACTCTTCTTGGAGATAGTAAAATGGAGAGCAGTCTTTTGCTGTTTTCTCTATTCCCCTACACCAGACTGTCAATTGAAGAGCTATAAAGAGCAAAAGATTCCTTCCAAGATCAAATATAAATGATTCTGAGACTCGGACTCTCCCTTTAGAGCATCACCTGATGATCCCTGCAGTAATGATATGTGCACATGCATCAAGTACTTCCATGATTTCTGTTCCATTCAGACTAAGGGACTATTAGATTTGGGGTGTTATAAATGGTTAGACTGAAAATTTTCTAAATTTTTTCAATTATAGAAATTGTCATGTTTCACTAATGGTCTTCTGAAAAGCAAATGATACTGAAAGCAATCTGGTAAATAACTGCTTCATTCAGTTCATTGGCTTTGTTCATTTCTGCTTCAGATTTTATTCATACAAATACTTTCTGCCTGCTGAAAACATGATTGCTTGCAAGCATGGTGCTGTTAGGTGGCCCTTCACTAGTAGCTTTGAAGGTACACAGAGATGTGTCGCAACCAGATCTGGTTCGTTGTCACTTTTTTTCTAAACCATCTACTAATGAGGTGGATTTTTTTCCCTTGTTTACAAGAAGCACAGTTTCAGACAAGGCTCTTCAGGCACATGCCTTGCTTCTGTCAAAATGCTGCCAATAATTTCAGTTGAAGAGGATAGAGCCATGCATGGAAAATGCTTCACAACAAAGCTGATGGATGGATCTGGCATAAGCTTTGTTTTGTACTTCTGTTCTTGGATCGAGAACTGAGAATATCTCTTTAATTTCCTTTTCGATGAATATAGTAGATGTAATATTCTCCTCAGGCAGGCTTTTTGTTGTGAGGATGTGAATGACATTGGGGCTTTTTGCTCCAGGTACAGTGTTCAAGTTGTCAATAAATAAAAATCACAGTAGGTATTTGGAATGTCTTCTTATGTAACTGAGGGAAGGAATTGCACCTGCCTTCATGCTTTGATTCGTGCTGGATCTTCTGTTTGTTTTCCACAAAAGTAGCCTTGCCCTCTGTAATGTGAAAAAGACAAACTGGAGGAGAAGCCGAATTTAAAATTATTTAGAAAGAAAGCTGTGAGAAATATATCCCAGACAGAACTGTGTGTGACACCGCAAGATGTGTCCTCTCAGGACCAGCTTTTCTCTCATCCCATAAACAACTCGAATCCACTCCACAGAGGCAGAACCCACTGGTATTCTGACTTTTTCTTATGTTTTGTTTGGGGCTTTTTAGTCTATAATGGAACTGATAGAATTGCTTATCTTGCCCAGTGATTTTCTAAACAAGTTTCAGTTAGGTAGTTGCATTTAAGAAGTCAGGATTTCAGTATCCCCACTGTATTTAAGTGGGTTCTGGTAGTGTACTTCAGGGGTCAGTCCTGATGCAGTGAAATAACTTGCTGGAGGGTTACAGAACAAACAGTTAAAACCAAGTCATTGAGGTCACCCCTGCTTTGGCACAGGCAAGTAGAATGAGCCTTTTCTTTCATGGGAAAGTGCAAGTTTAATATATGTTGAAACTTTAGGAAAAAAAATATTGCTTTTCTGTGGTGTTATGGTAAGTAGAAATTACCCTTATGTGGTACTAAACTGAAAATTAAGTGTATGGATAAGGGTGTGCCCTGCTTTTTATCTGTTAGCCTAGCTCTAGAAAAATTGTTCTCATTCAGGTATAGTGTCTCTTTCTCAATGGGGAAATTTCATTGTAAGCTTTAGTAGAAGATGTGTGTAGCTGGCAAGCAGCAACACTGGTGAAAATAAATATTATGTAGCTCTTACTTAGGGCTTTTGATGAGTGGATCTCAATTCGTTTCCCTTCCCACAAGGAGGGAAGAGTTGCTAGAAACTGTTCACATACAGAATCTCATAGCTTTCAGTGAATTCTCCGAGTAGAATCCATTATGTTGTTTCTGTGTGGAAGGGGTTTCTGGTTTGGGCTGTTTTTTCCCTTCTGAGGGATCTGTGACCTAAGTCCTATCAGTACAGTAGGTATTCAGTACGGTGCAATTTGTTCACCAGCTCGTGTGCCTCTCTTGCCTTCTGGAAATAGTGTATTTGATATTAGCAGAGCTTCCACATGCTATTGTAGAGAGGTTTGAAGAAACTTCTGTTTCTCTTGCAGATCAAAGTGTCCTGTGGAAGGAGCAGTATTCACGGAGAGATTTGGTGTCAGGCAGTCACTTCTCTGGAGGTTTAAGTGAAGCATTCAAAAAGGCATTCTGTTTTTCTTGGAAGATTCATAATCCAAACTGCTGGCTCTGTTCATGGGACTTTTTTTTTTTTTTACATGAAGCCTTAAAATATGGCTCCTTACATGGACTTACTTGGATTCTTGCTTTTAATCTGTATACACAATCGTTTGGCTCCTCCAACAATTAGCCGATCAGCCAGCAAAGAGATGTAATTCTGAAATGCAGCCTAGGTAAAGCTCTCCCTGGATGGTAGTGTGAGCTGTACCCATGTTGGTAGAGCAGAGGTAGAAACCTGCTTTGCACAATGCCTGTCTGCTTTTTCAAATTCTGCTGTTGTTTTAAAAATCCGTGCCCTGCATGTCAGTCATCTCTTGTTAAAACAAGGCCTCTGACCAAGAGCATTCATTGAATGGGAATTATTTAATGTAACGTGATCCAAAAGCTCACAGACTAGGAACTCCTGAAAACCTGGCATGGGAGGAATTTTTTTTTCCCTTCATTTGTCATGGGCTTAATATATGCAGCTACTCAGGCATGAGGGGATGAAGGGAGAAAAAATAGGTTGTGAACATTATAGTTCATCCAGATGCTTAGAAATGAGCAGTCACATTTTCCCAAATTATGCAACTGATTTAAAAGTAATGATATATTTTAAAAATTATGCCCCTGAGATTTGTGCCTCCAGGATAAAACACTCATATCATTTTCATATTTTTCTCAGCAATTCCAAGAATTATAAAACCACTACTTAAAAAAACCCAGCAATTCCTAAATACTCTCTTTTCTTCTTGTTTGTGGAGTTTTCACTGAAACACCTACCATCACCAGAACTGGAGACCTTAGTAGCAATATTACTGATGTAAATTGAATTCCTTCTTTCCTGTGCCGTCCCTCTGCTCTGCTAAAATGTTGGAATACTTTGGCAATGTAGACAGTGAGGGATAACAGTGTGAACAATAGTATTAGGTAAGTTTACTAACTGCCTCTAAAATCAGGACTTCTGGTTGTTCAGTAAAAGGGCAGAAATTTATGTGATAGTCAAAAAAAATCCATTGTCTGTGCAAATTTCAAAACAAAACCAGATTTTTTTTTCCCTCTCAAAATCCTGCCACCCTCTTCAGGAGAGGTAGGGTTCCCCTCTGAAATGTCTGCATGCCTTCTGTGCGTGTGAAAACATTTTCAGTTAAGAAATAACTCTCCATTTTTCATGATCCTGAAGCTGATCACCCTAATTGCTCGTGATGGTATGTCATGAGCAACAGAAACCTAAGCTCCTGGAGAGGATCAGTATAACGAGTGTGCTTCTCACTGTCACTGGCATTTTCTGAGTCTATCACATTTGCTTCATTGGTCAGCAGCAAAGATTGAAATCTTGATTATTGGAAGGTGCTGTGCTGGCATGCCCTAACAGTGGTTAGGGCATAAGCACACATCAAAGACATTGAACCTAAGACTAAAATTTCCCTTAATTTGGGCTTAGACAGTTTTGATGTCCAAGTAGAATCCATTATGGTTTGCAGGTGGGAGAGGTGGTGCTGTGGAGGAAAGAGTTTGGGGAGCTCTGATATTTCAGCTACAGCTTGCCTCTAACTAATGAAGTCATGTCAGAAAACTGTGTAAGTATTAATAAGAATGAAGTAGGATTTTCTGCATTCACTGTGCAATTTAAAGTCTTGTGTTGGAATTACATGCTGTTCCTAGTTTCCAGACTTTGCAATAATGGGATGTAGAAAGGAATATGCCAGCCCTTGTGTATGTTGTTTACCATGTTGCTCTGCCTTCCTTTCCAGCACTTACAGAACCCAGCGAACTTCCATAATGCAGCAACAGAGCTCCTGGACTGGTGCGGAGACCCCAGAGCCTTCCAGAGACCATTTGAGCAGAGCCTGATGGGTTGTTTGACGGTATGTCCATCCTACTGTGACAGAGGCTCCTGTTCTGTTTTCCTGTCTGCATTCACTCTCTTGTGGCCAAGGGAACTTGATTTTCAGAATCTGCATTTTGAGGGAATTTTTGTCGTTTTACCTTAAATACACAAAGCCAGATCCTAAGACTTGTTTATTTGACTCCATTGCTTAACAGGAAGCAAAATGCAATAACAAGAAGCTGGAGCATAAGAGGGCTAAACATTTTTAGTTAGATTACTTACAAATGCACAGGCTAGGTTATTTGTTGTGCATATGCAGTAGTATTTCATGGTTTGAGATTGCTACGTGAGCCATGTTCTTGCAGAGTAATGAACTTTTCAGGCATTTATTTTCATTTGGTGTTTTTGGTAGGGCTGAAGGACTACTTGCATTTTATTCTAAGTATGCTGTGCTTTCAGCTAAACAGTGTTTCTGACATGCGTGTTCAGCTTGCTTGGTTACATATATTGACTGCAGGTCTAATCCTGACATACTAATTCCAACAGTTCCATTGAGTTCAGTGCTTTTCTTTCAATTCGCTTTTTGCTAAGACCACTGTAGTTCCTAAAGCGACTTCATTATAATGCATTAAAATACATATTTGTGTGTGCATTTTTTGTTTTGAAAATTGTATTTTCCACACACCCAGCAGCAGCAGTCCACAACTGTTATGTGTTGTCAAGACTTCAGACAAATGAAACTGTGACTGAGCAGGAGGGTTTAAAAGCCTCACTGCAATTTGCCAAGTAAGCTGATGTAAATAGTCACAAAAGAAACAGAAATTCTGAAATGATTAATGAAGAGACTGTCATTGTATTTGTTGGGGGGCAGAAGTGCATGGATTATTTTGATGCTGTGTAGCTGGTACATATAAAACAGACATTAAGACTGAGACTTAGTTGCCAGAAATCCAAATGTTAAGGAATGGCTCCATCTTAGTGTGCTCCAGTGTATAGCAACCCTCAGATTTGTATGTCAAAAAGTTAGAATAAATCCAGTGATAGTAGGAGGTGCATATCACTCTTCCAATCAAAGAAAAAATAAAGAAAGTTAAAATGTTAAAGTCCAGAGACAGAATATTTAAAGATTCTGTTTGAAGTAAAAGTTATCTGTAACATCACTTATGAGAAAATGCACATAATGTCCGATGTGACCATACCTATATTTTATTTATACTTTCTTGAAACTTTGCTAGCATTTTTCTGGGTAGCATTTGGGGAAGGAGACATTCACCTCAAGTATAACTGGGCAGTCTGTGCACAGTATTTTTCTACAGGCCCTGCTAGAACATTGTGAGTCTGACCTGCAACTTCCCTGCTGTTTAAGTCTTTTCTTTCTACATGAGCAGATCTTCAGCCCTGCCCAAGTGGAGGGTCAAAATAAGGTCTGACTGCCAGTGATTCATTCTCTTCACAGAGTGTACAGAAAGTGGGCAGGAAATGTTCCATGAAAACTAGTGGAGTAAAACACAATACATGGTTTTCAGTGTATTGAAATGAAAATGCTGTTTTTCTTCTGACAAGAATGAAAGAAAAAAAAATCTTACTATCTAAGTACTGTTAATATTTGAGCCACATGTATTGCTTTGCTTCGTACTTCTCCCTGAAATCTGAACAGGGTGGCATGTCCCTCTTTCCCAAGCTTGTTGTGAGAGAGAACTATCTGCAGTGTAGGACTGGCTGGCAGCAGCATCTTTATCACATGTTGTAATCTCATTATATTCCTGACAAGGAAATAACACAGGAACTTAACTAGGTGGCTTGTTCTGTGTTTGATAAATACATAGGATTTGCAGAATGCCTATAAACTGCAATGAATATGTTTCTTGTTCTTAATTTTAAAATACCTCTAAGAAAGATATTTTTTAATTTCTCACTGTGTACATCGCTCTTCCTCTTCCTGCTTCCCATTAAACAGACTTAACTGCATGGTTGTATCCCAAGAGGTTTGTACTTCCTGTATCTTCTTAATACATTAACAGTACAGTGGGCAAGGTCTCTCTTTATTTTTTTAATTGTTTTTTATTTCCCTCCTTATAGATATTCTTTCTACTTGAGCTTGCTCATACGTAATTTCTTTCTAATTATTGTTAGAAATTGTATAGTGTTCTGATTGTTGTACATTATTGTATAGTGTTCTGATTCATAATTTAGCAAAGGTGGATTTTGAGGCTTGTCATTTCCTTACAGGAAAAGGGGTTTATTTACTTTTATTCAACAAATGTGATAGAACTTCAGTTTGTTTTCAGAGAAATTATTCAGAAAGTTGCAAATAAGTGAAAGGTAGCTGAAGTACTGGAATATCACGAGTAAATTTAACATCAGTTTGCTTAGCTGCGTGTTCTGTACTATCAGGAGCCTATTTTTCTTAATGCTGACAGGGTTTACCAGTGTCCTTCTTCGTGAGAAAGAAAAATGAAAAATCAGTATGAAAGTCTATTCAACCACCAAAACAGGATTTTTTTTTTTTATTTTGCCAGCCTTTAAAATGACCTTCAAAATCAAATTCCCTTAAAACTTCCATATTTTTGGACATACTTTGTGAAGCAAGTAATCTCTAGCATCATTACAACATTTGAGCTGCGTGGTTCTTAAAGGCATTTAATTCTGAAATTCTACAAATACTAAAAATGCTTGCTTGCTCATAAAGCTTCCCCTCTGTAGTATTGAGAATGATTTTTTTTTTTTATTTTTATGACATTCTGTTCCGTTAACTCTCTGACCAAGGAAAAAGTGGTGTGCTGAACTGTTCTGGAACCATCAAGGGATATGAAATGATCATGTCCTACGAGCAGTAACACGATACATACTAATCCAAGTTCAAACTTACTAGGATGTCATGAATGCAGAAGGGCAGGCTCTCTCAGGAACGTGCAAACCATTCATTCACACACTGCAAAGCTGAAGAGCATCAGATGTGATGACAGAGCACCAAAACAGATCTGTTGTGTTATGAATAGCCAGTTTAATACATTATCACAGATAGGCATAGCATAGGTATAACAGATTCTTTGCATCATTTAAGTCTTATGTATAGTCTTTTGCAAAAATTAACCAATTAGATTTAATCCTATTAATAAAGGACAGATATGCTCACAGTCTTGAAATAAGGCTTTAATTTAAAAAGTGGTTCTTAGAAGTAGTTCTGCTTACCTGACACACCATCTTCGTGTTGGGACTGTCAGTAATGTCTGGTTCACTTTATAACCACCTGAATGTTTTTATTCCTGCTGCCTGTCTTAGAATAGATGCAGAAGAATGATCTTAGAAATATTCTGCCTGGGCAATAGCAGAAGAGCTTCCAGCTTCAATTATGGAATTACTGGTTTTGATAATAATATATAGAATATATATAAGGAATAATATATAGAATAGGCTGTTGTAGAGGGTTTTCTTAAATTGTAATACCAGCACTTAGAGAAATCTTGGTGACTTGCAAATTTCGTGGGTTCGCTAGACAGCAAGTGTTGAACAACAACACGTGTGACACGTGTCTAGTGTTTGTCTTTCCTTGGTGATTGTTTTTTTAGAACAATCTGTGCGCAGTATACATACTGGCTCTTTGCAGTAGATAATTTTTCCATATCAGCAGTACTTTATAATCCTGGTCAATGGAACCCATTTGCTGCTGTGGGCTCCAGTGACATTATATGCAATGTAATAGGAATGGTTTTCTTACCTTAAGAAGAAACTCAGCGTTTGATACAACAGCTAAATTTTGCCAGAGAGGTACCTAATAAGGTATGTAAACTTCATTTCAGTAGTTAAATACTTTGCATTTGTTAAGTAGGATCCTTTAAATGATTACTCATGTAGAGGTGAAACAATTTCCTTTTGTGATAAAGAAATTAGGCTAATGCTGTCAAGGCCTACGAATAAAACTGGAGTATTTCTGTGCAGTGTAAACAGTCAAAGAGAAAAGGAAACATAGGTAACCCAATGGCTTGTGCTATAAATAGAAAATATTTTTTCATTAACTAAGCCCCAAAAGCTGTGCCTCTTCTGGCCAAAATGTGATGCATGTGCATTGTCGTTATGTTCAAACAGTTCTGACAGACACTAATTCTAGAGCTTAACTTTCTGTGCTTGCCCATTACAGAAAATCACCAAAGTCAGTCGGTAATAAAAATTTATAAAGAATACTCATTTCAACAGATAAATAATAAGTCAGGGATAAAGGGGTAAGCTTTGAATCTGTTTTATTTCTTGCAAACCTACAGGCTGTGGAAAGGTTCCCTTAAACAGCTTTTATGGAACTCATGCAAACAAATTATGATCTTTCTCGGAGACAATAAAATCTCTTCTAACTTGCCAAGAAAAGCTAGGTGTTATTTTTCAATGGTAGTTATTTTCAAATCAAATAGACAGTCTGTAGGCCAGAAACTGGATTATAATTGAAATCATTGATTCTATAAATTATTGAAATGGCAATGGATATGGTATTCTTTTGTATATAACACTACTTCTTCTATAGTGTTATGGGGAGCTGATGAAAACAGCTTCCACTTTCCACAAACCAGACATAGCTGTGTTTTTATTAGGATTGAAAAAATTTCTTACTCTAGGACTAAATTATATTATGGGAAGGCTGATAGTCTTGATAAATTTAAGAATGTAATTCCCTAAAAATGTACTGTATATGGCATTACCTTACAGTCTTCTGAAATAAAGAGCTTCAGTTACTATACAGGAGTTAAAAAAAATAACCCTAGTTTGGCCAAATCGGATACCAGTCCAAGCAAAGAAATCGAAGTACTTGAATCACTCATAGGTTAAATTTTCTCCTAACCATTTCCCAATCCATGTGGATACTAAAAGTCATGTGTAACAGTAATGTTGAGCAGAAAGTTACACCATAATTGTATTATATCTCTATATGTGGGAGACAAAAGCAAAATATTGTTCAAAAAGCTTTTCAGGAGAGAATGCTTCGAAGTAGACTGCAGTACAAATTCCTTTCAGTCAGCATTTGGCCAGGTTGTTTCATTCATTTCTGCCTCTTCTCAGGTCCAGTGTAGTCTCATCCCACGGGTCTGCTCTTGCCAAGAAGTTTAACATGTAAATGATCTTACTGAAGGCTTTGGATAACGTTTGTGTTGGTGCTGCAGCAAAAATGGAAATGAGGAGACAGCTGAGAGCAAAACTGACAGATTTACAGACTTGTCTTCAGCAAAGGACCATAAAGGCACTTCCTTTTTCTCCTGCTGTGCTTCAGCTTTACAAGGCACCGAGTTTATCATTCTTTAGGGCTCTTCAGTGTGTCCGATCAAGAAATAAAAGGGTGAGAGAAGCAAAGCTGTGTGCAGTTACTCTGTAGCTGTACCTAGGGGCTTCATCAAAGAAATTAAAATCCAGCACTACAATGGGGTTGGACAGTAGGAGGAATTTAGGTGAGTGGGGTGTGTTTATCTGAGCTGACTCCTGGTCAAAGCACTGAATGCAAGAGAGCTTCCATAGTGAAAGCTGTTGTCTCCAACCACTGTGGCTGGAGTCTCAGTTTCTCATCCAGAAGATGCGAAGACTTCCTACCCTAGATTGTCCACAAAAAACTATGCTGAAATAGTAATTGAAATAGTAATTAAAAATGCCTTCCCCCCAAATCTTAATGTTCTAGATTTTCCTCTCCAAATACTGGGTCTGCCTCAGCCATCAGATGTGGGAAACTTACCCGTGTTTGTGAAAGAAATATTTCTCTTTCGACTAAAACAAGCAAACAAACAAAACACAAAGCTGTAGTCCTAGCTGTACTTCATCTAAGGTTATGGATTTAATTTAAATTTTTTGTGCTGCTTGCAGTTCTTACTACATCTCCATACTGCTGATGAGAGTTGGGGAAGTAACAAGCATCAATGAGAAACTGATGGAAGAATCTGCTAAAAGTTCATGTTTTAATGATGCTGATACAATAGTACAGTAATCTTTTGAATTCCATTTCTCTTCAGAAAATCCTGGAATTGAGACTCTTGAGATTATTTTAGATCATTTTAAGGAGAAAAAAAACCCTACCTGCTCTCAGTTTTGTATTAGTGGAATCTATTTTAGCTTTTCTGATATGTTATGAAGAACATAATTGGTTCAAAAAAGACATACATGTTAAAAAAGAAAAAATGCAAGAATGGCATATCTGAATAATGTGAGGTTTCCATAACAGGATGCCTCAGACTGCAAATGCAGCTGCTGCTGCCTTGACTTCATGCTTGCCTAGATTCATTCTGTTTAGTGCAGAAAAATATGCAATCAAAAATCAACCTGTGACATTCCAAAAATCAGATTTCTGATTAGATTAGGGTTCGAATGTGATTAATTAGATGGAAGAGTTGGTTCAGCATATCTGTACCCAGAAAATGGGAGGTTGCGGCTGCCCATGAGAGCCCTAGAAATGTTACATTTACTCTTTGTATCCAAGACTTCCAGAGCAAAAAGTTCACGTGGAAGACATTGTGCTCCCATCATCCTGTCCAGGCATCTGTTAAACACACAGCTTTGTGTTTGCAGAGCAGCACAGCACTCCAGGGCTGTGTACGTGCTGTGCTGCCAGGGTACAGCCAGCAGGCACGGAACACTCTGCTTCAGAGCAGCTCTGAGTGCTACCAGATAGCTCCGTGTGTCCTTTCACTTCATGGTCTCCTAAAGCCCTTTTTACCTAAACTTGGTTAATCTTGTGGTGGGTTATTTAAAACTCTTTGAGATGTGCTGCTCTCTGAAGTGAAGTGCGTTTGGAATTCCCTAAACTCTCCCTTCGTGTGACCGGTGTATGTTTGATGCAAATCACTGTTCAAAGTGTCCCGGGACTCAGGTGGCAACAGTCTTGCAGTGACCCAGTGATCAACTGGTTTAATTAAAGTACAATGCCCGCCTCTTCTCCTCTGGGAAAATTTTCGGTGGAGAGGGTTGAGTATAGTGACCTTCTCTTCGATGTTTGTGGTTGTTAGAGACACGCAGAGAGGAAGAGGATGTAAAGGAGGAGATACTCTTATTCTGTGTGGTTTACGTCACTGCTGCAGGAACCGTCGAGAAGTACGTGGCAGGCATGCTGGTCTGCTTTACTTTGAAAATATGGCCCTTATCCACCTTATAGAGAGGGAAATAAATTTTAGGAACACTCTAGTTTGAATACAAGGGTTCTGTAAATTCTCTTACATTTGCAGAACCTACTTAATGTCTGTTTTCAAGCGTCAAAGGCAAGGAACTACTTCATGATATATATAACTTCCCTGACTTGCTTTGTCTCTACTGTTGAAGCAGCCGTTCTGCAACTGGAGTGTAAGTGTCTCATCAGATCAGGACTTCAGATCACAGATTTCTTCCTCCTTTTCCCACCCTTTTTTTTTTTTCTGTTTGAGGCAGATCACTATTCATGTTGCAAAATTTCTCAATTTGCTTCTTGTTTATCTGATCTTTGTGTGTTACTGAGGGGAAAAAATTACCATCTACATTGCAGAATTCTAATTACAAAATTTCTGCTGTAGTCTTCAAACTGCATTTAGATAATTTCAAGTATGCACAAGTGGCTGAACACGGAGCCGTCTGAACTAGCAATCAGCTGGCATTTTTAGTTTTGAGCAACCAGCAAATTGAATTGGTAAAATTCATTCTGATGCCAGCAGGGGGGGGTGCTCTTGACTGCTGCTAGTTAAGAGTTTCATTGAAAGTGCAACATAATGGGAAGGGAGTTTAGAAATAAGCAGTCATGTAGCTCTCTTGATTAACAGGGCTGTTAGGTTGAGAGCTACATTGTTCCAGTACTTCGTGGGGTGACGACAAGCAGGGCAGGAAGTGGCGCTCCGTGGTGAAGCTCCTTAGCCTTGCAAAAGGAGAAAGGAGAGGGGCAAAAAAGTATTGCAGGTATATTCGGCAAAGAGAAGAGGCTGGTAGCCATATTGGTCTGCTTTTCATGTAATTAAAACCTCACTCGTAATTTTCTCCTCACTGTCAATGACCCTGAGAGTTCAGACATCTGGAACTCTGCAGAGCTGAGTCACAGACAGCGAATGCAATGTCTCCTTTATGAATGCTGTTTATCTGAATTATTCAGATTAAAGATTTCAGAGGTTTGGAGTGATCAGATTTTCTTACTGGCAGCTGATGTTATAATAATATTTGTCTGCAGATAGGGTATATGTTCCTTTAAAGACAGATTGAAATAGTTGTTAGTGCCATATCTAAATTTAAATAAAAGCTAGGTGTTGCAAGTGTGTGTAGGAAATAGGCTAGCTTTTATAAAGTGTAGCTGTCTGAAATGTTATTGTAAAATAACATAGAGAAATATTAGGTGTTGAACCTTGGGCTGGCCAAGCACCTTTCTCACCCATGATAGAGGAGGATGATCTCAATTTATGATTGTCATACTGGCAACTATGTCTGTTTGGTTTTTTTTAATGTACTATTCAATGGAATTTTATGTTACGTGTGGTTAGGTCGAGTAAGATACGTGCTTACAACATTGCGGAGTGAAGTCATGGTGTAACATGTGGTGCCAGCTACACGTTGTCTGAATTTTTGCTGATGTGCTGGATTTGAATTTGCAGTTAGAGAAAGAGTATGTTTGCAAATGGTATCATAATCACCTAGCCATAACATTTAATGGATTCTTGAAATTGTTTCTTGATCCCATCTGATCCACACTGGTACCTGAATAGGACTGAAATCATAGGAGGTTTCGAATGTTGTAGGATTCCTGAGACGGGGTTCCAGCTGAGCTAGGTGGCTCCAGTTGGCAGCAGGTGTCTGGAATCACTGAGGTTTGGCTTGGGACAGACCTAAGGGACCATGCTATCTACTCTTTTTCTCCAAGCTGGGATGTGATACAGATACAGTCTGGTCTACTACAGATCACCTTACCCTCCAAAATCCAGAGAATGAGAGGTAGCTCTTTCCAGTGCCTGATGATCTTTAATACCTCAAACATTTTCTCAGAGAGTCACATATACACTGAGAAGATGAATGTCTGTTCCTGATTTTCTCTTTAGGCATTTAATTTTTCTTTCCAATCTGTAGTATTTCATGGGTTTGGTCTCATTTTTGCAATGATTTTCCAGGTTATAATTTTAAACTCTTAACCTGTCTTCTTAAGTGTTTGCAGACTCTTCTGCCTGCAAAACCACCTAGAGGTTTTGCAGTTAGCTCTGTCATTGTCCAAGTCAGGACTAAATACGTAGAAATTACCTGTAACAAGCAGAAGTTATGATTTGACAAAGGACTAGTAATTAATAATCTGAGTAAAAATTATACTGCTGTCATCTGGGCTATGTTCCTTTTTTTACGATAGTGTTACATAAGGCAATGTCAAAAGATGTATTAGAGTTAGGATATGGTAACTTGTCAAAGAAGGAAATTGCACAGTGGTGATGGATTCGTGATGGTGTTCTGTATTGCTCACCTAATTCTTCTTTAATGCTTTGTTTTGTTGTCTGTCTGAATACCTGTACTTTCTGAGAGTCACCTTTTACAGTCTTAAAACCAGATTTGGTGTGTCTCCAAGCTCTCTGTCCTGAATGTATTTCTGAAGATAATCATTAGCAGTTACACTGTTTGTCCAGGCGAGTTCCTTTGAGGCACTCAAAGGTAAATTTCATCAGGGTCTGCTGACCTGAATATATTAAACTCACCAAATGTCTTGCAGCTATTTCTTTGTGTTTTCTGGATCATGCTCCCGTGACGCGTTTGTCGTCTTGTTTCTGAGAATTCTCAGTGTCTATTTAAAAAGCCAGAGGGTCCCCTGCATACAGAGGAAAGCGTGAGGAGTACCAAGTGAGCGATGTCTGGCTTGAGTTGTAGACAACCTGAAACGGGGTCTTGCGAGGGAGGTATGATCTGTTTCATTGACCTTAATTCTGAAATAAAAGTAAGTCTTTAACGAAAGAAAAACTTGAAATACAGTCAGTGCAAAAATTTGTAAGCCTTGTTAAAAAATTCGGACAACATGCAGCTGGCACCATGTGTTCAACCATGAGCTCATTCTGCAATGCTGTAAGCACTTACCTTAGTTGACCTAACCATTCCTTGCAAAGGAAATTGATGTGTACTGCCCTATTCATGTTGACCAAGCTGAGGCAGAAGGGACCAGAGAAAGCCCTCTTGAGCACAGGTCCACCAGTTTGTTTAATGGACCCTCTTTCTGCATTTCATGGAGTGCATGCAAGAAAACTGTAGGTGGAAAGTGACTCTTGGCAAGACAGAAATTTTATTAGAAATACCTGCTTTCTATTACGTTTCTGTGGATTTTGTTGTTCTTTTGAGGGGAAGAAGGGTCTTTTTGTGCCGTTTGTCAGTGGAAGCCCTTTCTTTTGAAGTTAGATTATTACTTTTTAATTTTTTTTTTTTCTGAAGCAAATTTCCGATTTGTTTTCCCTCACACTTTGCATGAGGAAGTAAGTAATAGTTTGACTGGCTGACTTTTGCACGCTCTCAAGTTCAGATTCTGCCTTCTTGTGCTCAACCCTGTTGCGGTGTTTGCGGGGGCACTGCCTCAGCCGCTCCGAGGCGGGTGCTCCCGGGCCGTGCTGTGTCCGGCGGGGTGCGGTCAGCCTTGGGCTGCGCACTCTGGCACCTGGAAAGCTCTGCTTTCCGCCCCTCTGAGCTTCATGGCACTGCTTCGTCTGGCAGGGGAAATTAAGAAAAGGAAGCTGATGTGAAGTGGGAGTGTAGAAAGTTAGGCGTCAGCCTATGGTTAGGACTGCACTGACCAAGGCTTTGCAGTCTTTTCAGAGAAGACAGTGCAAGCAGAACTTGGCTTCTGTGGGTTTTACAATTCTCTCTGTTTCCTGAGTTACTTTGTAGAATTTTTCTATAATTAGCAAGATGTCAGTTGAGAGTAGTGATTTGGCCTCTGGCTAGGAGGGTCTCAGGATTTGTAGCTTCACGTTTTAAAATGAATCAAGCATATAAGGAGCCAGTGCATTTCCTAAGTTACGGTGTACTCACGGATGAGCAGGTGTATCTGCCTTCGTTCCTGTCCAGTTTCAAAATAAATAATTTAATGATTATGTGCTTTTTTCAAAACAGAAAATGGAGAAAAAGGAAAGAGGGCCCTTTCTCCATTGTTTCACAGACCTGATTGGCACTCTGAAATGTGTTCCTGTGTGATGGTGCAATAGATGATGGCTAAAGGAGTTCAAATAATGTTTGCACATTAATGAGACATTGTTCTCAGGAGCCTTTTGCAAGGTGTTGTTTTGGGTTTTTTAGAAGAGCTTTTTGTCCATTTTCTTCTTATCCCTCCCCTAATATCTGCTTTTGGGTGGCTGAAATACAGTGATACTGGAAGTAGAAAAGGAGAACAGATTTCCAAGTATGTAAGTGTCTTCCAGATCTTGTGGCAGCCCACCAGTCTTCACTCCTGTTGCTAATTTAGCATGAAACACGACATACCGTGTTCTGATCTTGTTTTTCTGTTTTTGAATGGTTTTGTCCGTGGGTTTTTATTATTGCTATTTTATTATTATTATTTATTTTATTTTTTCTTATTTTTGCAAGTTTGAACTCAGAGTCTTAGCCAGGATGCTAACAACTGGACTTCTAAGTGTAAAGGATTAAAGGCTGATCTACCAAGTTGCGAATGTTTTTTTGTTTATCAAATATAATGACATTATTTATTTTACTTTATTCCTTTTTACTTTTCTATCTAAAACTTGTAATTGTAAAGAAATGTGATGAAGCAGTAGGTGTGTATTGCTGTACTGATTATCCTCAATTTTCATTTCTTTTCCCTGAAGCTGTCTTCTTAGTTTTGAGGTTGGAAGGGTTAAATTTAGGGAGGGAACACTCCCACCTGATTAAGTCTTATGAATCTGTAACAGAACAAAAAAATCTACCTGGGAACTCCATTCATGTTAATTTTTTTTAAGAAATAAATTTGGTTCTTAATTGTTGATTAGGAAAAGTGGATATTTTGGAAGAAGTTCAGAATAATATTTGTATGTTAGCACATATGTTCTTCACTCTGTTCTATACTGTTGCTTTTTGCAGTCCTGGACACAGATAATTGCAGTGTCATTCATTAAGAAAGAAGCTTTCAGATGAAGACAGGGATGGGAAAAGGTTATTTCCTTGTACTGTAAGCTGTTAAAGATAGGGAGTCTCTTTTGCTTCAGGAAATGGTATTCTGTTTCTTATGCAGTTCCTTCACCATTGTTTTAATGCAAAAAAGTAATGGCACTGTTAAGAATGAAGTGTTTTATCTGTGCCTCTGAGTCTGAAGTCATCATGTGCCACTGGAAGGCAATAGAAAAGCTGTGCTGTGTATAACTTCAGCATCGCTTGGCAGAATGACTGTGGTATTGTGTTTGTACTATGCCGATTTTAAAGAGGATACGTTCTTGGCTGATAGCTGAGTTGCTGGCTTGGAGAAACAGTTGTCTGCTTTTCGTCCTTAACTCCAGTCTTCGATTTGCCTGGTTTTGCTAGTTGTTCTAGATCAGTCAACAACAACAACAACAGACTTTCCCTAATTTAATGTTTGGCAAATGCTTCTTGCACAGGCCTATTTATTCTAAAACTGCAGTAAATGTGCTTCCCAATACAGTATTGTTGAAATGCAGCAACTGTGACACTGAGCACAGCGTAGGACAACCCTGCCCAGCAGTGTGGAGCGGGCATTTTAACCTAAAGGACCTGGGCACTGCCCTTGGGAACAGGGCCAGGAACTGTACAACAGAGAGAGAGAGACTGAGGATTTCTCATCCTCACATCTTGAGTACAGTAAGGTGTATTCTATACAATCTTTGCACACATTGTTCTTGCATTATTTCTTCTGGCTTTGTCTGTCCAATTTTTATGGAATTACCAGGCCTTTCTTCTGATGAGTGGTCGAGTAACCGGATCACTGGAATACTCCTGTGTTCACTTTGCTGTGCTTGTGTTGGAAATTACTGGGGAGCACTGCCTCATACCATGTTTGTACTGTGCTCTTGCAGCAGATTCAGATGTCTAACATTAGTGCTGATGAGCAGGTTAATGTCACTTTGTAAAGAGCTCAAGTAACCCCTAATGAAGCTTTCTCTCTTTCCCTCTGCAGGTGGTTAGTCGAGTGGCAGCTCAGCAAGGATTTGACTTGGATCTTGGATACAGGCTACTGGCAGTATGTGCAGCCAACAGGGACAAATTCACTCCGAAATCAGCTGGTAGGAAAAGCCTTTTTTTGATGTGTTGTTGATTCTCGGATGATGATATTCTGAAAAAAATGCTACCTGCAACTGTCATGCATTCTTTAAAAAAACAAAACCAAAAGCAAACGCATATTTGGTGGTTATAGTTCTGTTGCTTTTAGCATTTCAATGGCATGCTTTTCTGAGGATACATGACTTTGGAAATTTATATTTTCCCCAGCTAGTGCTGTTTGTTGCCCTATTTGATCTCATGGATGAAACGCTGCTTCCAGAAGCACGGACGTTTAGTAATTTCGTGGTGGGAATGGACATACTCAGACCCCTCCGTCTTGGTGTAAACCATTGATTTTCTGTCATGTGTCAACCTCTAAATCTTTCACATTCATTCTGCACTCCCTGTTTTATCTGTTGCAAAACTTGTATTCCTTGACTTCATATGCCTGTGCAGATAAGTACCATGGTTTCTTGTACATATAGTCCTTAGCGTTAGAATTTGGAGCCAAGAGTAGGTAGTAATTCTATTGCTGTAGTATGAAATCGCCATTTTCCCAGTGTTTTACAGCAATAATCTGTTACAGGGTTCTGATCAAGTAGCAATATTTGATCATGATGTATTGCCATTGCTCCTCTGTAGGGAAGTAGAAAATGCACTTAAGGGTCTTTCTGCTTCTCACATGTTCGATTTAACTGGAGCATTTAATTCTGGTTCTCCTTTTCTTTGTTGATGAATGTCAACATAATGTGCACTGGCTTGGAAAACAGGAAGATAATTGTTCCATTCCAGACTGAGCATGGATAACTTTTCTGCTTAGTACTAAACTCCTATGCAGTCCCCATTTTAGAACATCAGAAAAGCTTACCTTCTTCCAAAATAGTGACTTTTAGCCAACTGATTGGGTCTTAATATTTCTTTTCATGTTCCTTTTCAGTTTTTATCAGCCCCGAACTTCTTTACTCATGGCTACCTTTTGTCCTAAGTGTTCTAAGCAGTTCCTCATGCAAAAGTGGCTTTCACATCAAAGCATATTCACTGGACTTACTGTTTTATTTTTTGTATGGGAAGGGATCATTAATCTTACTAAATGTTGAATAAACTGTCTGATTTTCATCCAGGAAAACTGTGTGGAGGATAAAACGTTCAGTTGACCAAACACAATGTCCCTTTTTTCCAACTTCCTATTAAGTTTATCCACTAATTAGCTATCACATCTCTTCTTGGTTGTTTTCTTTTTAAAAAACAGCTTATCGAGGGAGGCTTTCTAGCTATGACAGCATCAAATTTTCTTTAAAAATATAGCTATTCCCCCTCTCTTAGTAATTCTTCCTGACGTATGTCTCTATCAGTGTGTTAGTGAAGGTGAGGTTGAGAGTCAGATGCTACAGTCCTTTTCCTTTAGGGCTCACGTGAGGGGGTAGTCTTGAAAACTGCTGGTCAGTCATCATGGTCTAAAAAAGCCTAATGTCGCTGTTTGATTTCTACCAGTAATTACTTTCTTGAGGAATATATGTGAGGGTGTTTTTTTATCTTAGCACTCTGTACAGAGTTCAGTTGTTCCCTTTTAAAATGATAGAATAATGGGAAAGCTGGTAGATCACATGCTCTTCTCTCAAAATATTCTAAAACCATTCTCAGTCCTTTGCTTTGCTCCCTATTTCCCAGTTGTATATACAAGTCATTTGTTTTCAATGATCTTAAATACTTGGTTTCACAACTACTTTAGTTTTACTATGTGTACAGTTGTTTCATGAGGTCTTCCCAGGGTTTCGTCATGCCCATCTACATTGTGGTTTTTTGTGCTCTTACTGTCTGTGTTAAATACTCATATTTTGGGGCATACCATATCATATTTTGTGAAATGTCACATGTAGCCCCTACTCCAAGGATGTCCCATTTACATATGAGCTCTGAGAGCTACGTCATTGAATAGGCACCTTGAAAGATGGACAGACTGGGATTACGAATGTGAGGTCATTTCAGAACATATTTTAAAGGGTTATTTTCCACATCAGAGTGCATTAACATTTGCTTATTTCTAATACAGCAGTGGCTCCTGCTCCTTCATTCAGTTTTTGTAAAAATGTTGAGATTGTCCTTTGCTTTCCTTGTAAAGAGTATGCATCATTGAAAGCTGACTTCGTGATTTGCTTAAGTTGTTGTCAGGGATGCTTGCAGCTTGTTTTGAGTAACTCATTCTGTTTTCTTTTACATCTAATGAAAGACACCTTCAATACTTCTTCCAGTCACATTCCTACAGAAATCCCCTGATGTAGATCTCAAATGGCATTAATTTTAATGAATAAGAATTTGTTTTTCCCTTCCTCCAGGCTTAAGGGGAATTTACAATGGTTTGCATTCATTCCTCCAAGTATGAATTTAATGATGCCAAAGGGATCGCTCTGGAAACATTTTTAATCCATGTTGTTTAGTATCTGACATTCTTAAATGCAAGGAGGAAAAAAAGACTTTCTAATTAAAACATGTTTGAGTAGGTGAACACTGGGGAAAATGATTGCACCAAATCCTTTCCAGGGCCATCCACTGTTAGTACCTCCTTACAGCTTAGGACAAGGCTTGTTGACTGATGTCCTGCAGGCTGGGAGCCTGGAGTGGCCTGACAGTGGTGGCTGGCGGGCTTTGCAGCTCTGCTGTGCGGAGCAGGTGGACCACTCCAGCCCAATGTCGCTCAGGTCTGCTGGTTTGCAGAGACAACCGACCCGGTGCAATCAGTAGTTCTGCTCCGGCTCTCCAGCAATTCCCACCCTATGCTTGTTCGGGGACCTCCACTGGCAGAACAGCTTTTGCTGGTATGGCTTCTTTTCTGTTTGGCTGCTCTCTGAGCTGTGTCTCTGTGGGGCCCCAGGAGAGTGAGGGTCCCCATGGCAGCGCCTGATGGAAGAGGGCTGGAGCCTGAGCCTAGAGGGCAGAGCAGCCAGCTGCCAAACTGGCTCAACTCTACGAAACCACCCTGGTTCATGGAAATGGCCCCATGCTGTTTCATCCCAGCTGGTTTAAGCTGCTGTGGTGGTGGCTCCCTGCTAAGCTGGAAAGGAGGTGCAGATGACAGATCAGAGTCCTGGCAGACGTGGGGGCAAGCAGGGAGGGATAGGAGGCTGTAGCCAGGCGGGGCAGCTTTTCAGGTGGCACAGCCTCAGCTGGGGAGAGGCAGGGCACCAGACCAAGAGCTGTCAGTTCCTTGGCTTTTCCCGTCCAGAATTGTTTGGTGTTGCTGTGACAGTGTTTGATGCGCTTTTCGGTGTTGTTTTACGTGGTCATTGAGATAGTTAACAATTAGCTAATACAAAATGTTTCGGAGAATGCCTAGAGGGGAGGTTCATGCAGCATGAAAAGTATTAAAAAGTTGTCATGTGTGTTTTTAAATAGGAATGACGATTTAATGACTGTGCCTTTTGTCTCTGCTTTCTGGTGTTTGTACCTGAAATAATAGCTGCTGCCTTTTATTCTTCTAGCCCATGCTGCTGCAACGGGGCAGCTGCCTCAGCAGGAGGTCAAACACAGCATTTCCCACCCTGAAGACAAATGACAAAGCCTTTAAAAATATATGTGTCTCTTTTGGTGACAGCTGCTCCCCAGACCTTCCACTGCAAATTCCTTTGCCTTGTTGTGACACCTATAGGGAATGGCTCAGCAGGTTGGCTGCCTGCTCATTTGCTTCCAGACTGCGGTAACCTGAGTTGCTCTTAGTGTGTGAGTGCATAGGTGTTCAGGTATTCTGGCTTTTCTTCCTTAAACCTGAAGACTTTCTCCCTGAATAGTGTTTGTTTGGACTTTTTCTGAGCATAACTGATGCTTTCGTCCTTCCTGTAGAAGATTTTAAGTCATTTGGTAGCTTTATTTTAACTGTTCAAATAAAGTAGAGTTCACCAATTANGGAGAAAGAGAGGGAACAATTTTCTGTTCTGAAATACTTTTTTTTAAAGATACTTTATCGAGCTACTGAACTTTGTTGCTCTCATAGCTACTTTTCTACTTTTGCTTTTGTCAGGAGGCCAAGCTGAGGCCAGACAAGGGGACGACAGGATGAGATCATACAGGGAGCTTTGTCAGGAAAGGACAGTGTTCTGTATCTCTGTAGAGAGAGAGAGGGAGGAAGAAGCCTGAGGGCAGAACTGTGCAGAAAAGGTACTTTAGCAGTCACTGAGGAGCTACAGCAAACAAATGCTGTGATAGCTTGGACGGGCAGCTAAGTGTTGGCTGTTTGATAGCAGAAATGGCAACCCTTTTTGATATCGCTTTGCTTTCAATCCCTTAGGCTGTGCTTGGTGTGCTTCTGATTTTACTTTTCAAGAGCAGTATTACTTCATAATCTTGATTTTGTATGAAGTATGAACTAAAACTTCATAGTATTTGAGAATTCTATATTACGTGGTTTTTATTTCTTTAGCTTCAGTCATTGTACTCGAACTGTGATATAATAGGGCTGTTCTTGTGAGTAGGATGCCAAAGCTGTAAATAAATTGGACCCTGCGTTAACAAAGGTATTTGCAGTGAGAGTGCTGGCAAGTGGAGGTGTTAAAACATTACTGGACAAGATACTGAGACCTAAGGTATGTCCTGATCAGGATACATTTGCAAAGCAATAGTAGAGATAGGGCAAAGAGTATTATATAAAAGGAGAGAGGAAATGATGCCACAATGTGAATGAGTGAAAAGGTAGAAAGTAAGGATAATCTCTAGATTATGGTGGACCATAGGGCTAGATTAACACTTTTACTAAGTTTCCAGTAATAATGCTCACATTATCTGTGGAGACAAGGCAAAGCGAGGTGGCTAAAAGGATTACAAGTATAGAATGGAAATTACTCCAGCCAAGGCTGATGGCATCCCTCCAGCTTGAAGGGACCAAATGATTGACATGCCTGTGTTAGGAAAGAAATAGCATATGAATTGTCAGTCTCATGCCTCACACAGCAAGTCAAGTCAAAATGGTCTTATATGACTGGAGAAGAAATACAAATGCTGTGTCTGCACTTAGGAAAGTGGCTGATAAGAATAAGTAAGCAGCTTTATGAGAGCGAGTAAAAGCTTGTGTTGTTTGTGAAATGGAAGCTGAGCAGAGTTATGAAATGTATGTAAGTACTAACAAGTGAACAATTCAGATCAAGAAGAGCTATGACACTATAGTACAGTACTGGCACAAAAACATATTGGTGCAAATTGAATAAAACACTGAAATAACGGGGGAATTCAAAATTATTAGGGCAGCTGCATTTGTAAAATATTTTCAGCTAGAATAACAGTGGAGAGGGATGGAGCAGAGTAAAGGAAAATGGAAAAGTAAAAGTGCCTTTTTAAAGATAAAACTCAGTGTATGAAATTGTGTAATGTGGTTCTTGATGTAGCTGGAATCTGGCTAAGAACCTTTTATCTGTGTCATCCTGAATTTCTACTACATTTCCATGCAGATATCTAATCCACTGGTAGTTAGAGTGGGTGTCCTAAAACCATCCACTTGACACTCCTCATTAAAATAAAGGTATTATTTTCTGTTAGCTGTTATCTTCTGAAACAGCTTTTGATGCTGAAAACTGACTACATTTTGGGTGATCTCCAAGTTCACTTCCCTGTTCTTAGCACAGATTCTCACTGTGTGCCCTTGTTTGCTTTGCTCTCAGTTTTGTAGTTCTATATTTTTGAAGCAAGGATAATAATACACCTTCCATCTCACTTTTATTTATCTCATTTAATTAAATTCAATATCATGCAGTACGGAAACTACCTCATCCCCTGTAGGTAGTTATCTAGTGCAGCAAAGCCATAGTTTCAGCTGGGACACTTAGACTTTGTTGTCATACAGATAAAATAATTCTGTTCTGGTACATATACTGGCAGGATACACCTTTGTTGCAACTAAGTCTTTCTTTCCTAAAGATTTATAGTATGGATACTGCAAATAAATGAGTAATTATTTCTTAATTCATTTAGATTGCAAGGTTAGTTTTAGTTTCTCTTAAAGAAGTTGGTAACTTCCCTTGACCAAAGGGAAGCACAGTCTGCAGTGTTGCTTAGTGGCAAGCAGCATTAAGTCATGTCTGTACTCTCTGACAGCCACGTTTACATTGGCTGCAGAAAAGGCACAGTGGACTTTGCCCATTTGTCTCCCCCATGAGTACACTCAGAACAAAGCTCTAAAAGACCTGCAGTTTTGGCAATTATATCTGTTATCCTGAGCCTCTCTCAGGTTGGCTTGACATACGGCAGACATGTCAGTAGTCAGCTCTCAAACATCTTGAGGCTAAGAAAAGCCTGCAGAGTGAGATGCTTTTCCCCATTGGGCCTTATTTGTTCGGGTTGTTCCTGTTCCCTTCCTCTGGGAGGTCTGCTCCTCATGCACTTGATCTGCCTTCTGCTCGTGGGAAACATGGTCATACTTGTGTCAGATTTTCATTATCCTCAGCTTGGCAACTCCTCTTCATTTTTACTGGGAGCTCGAGGATCTCATGACATACCAATGTAGGTAGGTATTATTTTGGTGAAAATTCACTTCCTTTTTGGCATTCACTGTTCTGCTGTACACTTGAACACCTATGTTTATAAAGGAGGTTGCATGGCTGAGCTGCTGCTTCTTTATTCTGCCTAGCCAAAATACCAGGTGGTGTATCTGGCCTGTTCTTTTTGACATTTCACTGGTCCTTGTTACCATGGTACCAATTCTGACTTTGAGAGATGTCACATTAAAACTGTTGCCAGGTTGGAACATTTTTGCTCTAATGCATTTACTATAGCACTTAAGGAAATTGTGAACACTCAACTACAGCAACAAGCTTGCTCTGCTGTTTGCTTAGTCTGTGCCTTGGATTTTCACGAGGCTGATACTTACCTGAATGCTCTCTTTGCTGCAGATTTGAATGTGTAGGGCATTAACTTATTGTGCAGTTCCTGGGAAGAATCTTTTCCTAAAGTGTGCAACACACTTTCACTTGGACTGGAACTGGCATTCCTAGAGAAGATTTCTGTTGATCTCTATCAGTGTTTTCTGTCTTCTGCCTCAGGGATTCCATATGTGCTGAGAACAGCTGAAGACTTGATGATAGAGACAGCTTAGAGCTTGGTCTTGGTGTGAATTTTGATTTTTCATTTTCTGTTGTTTTGAGTAACTTCTCTCTGAAGATGAGGTAAGTCACAAACGGCAAGTAAGAGGGGAGGCGGCTGTGCAAGTCTGCATATATTCATGGGAGAGAAGAAAGCAAACTCTTAGAATGGCATTTGCCCTTTACAAGTTACCTTCTCTCAGCTTACAGCAAGCAGTCCTGAACTTGTTCCCTTTTGAGCTGCGGTGCATCCAAATGTACCTCACTGCCAGTGCTCTCTTATTAGCCTGTGTATCTTGGAGGCATTCAGAGAAGCTCGTGAGGAGTCCAGCTACGAGAACAGTAACATAGCAACTTCCATGGGGATTGGTAGCTTTTGTGCTGCTGGAGGGCTGAACCACGAAAGCATGAACTGTGTGAACAGATCAGGTCATCAAGCTCCAAGAACAGCAAGTTCACTTCCTAAATACAATTGAGATTCCACTGCTCACATTTTCAGATCCATCCCTAATTGCTCCAGGCTTGTCTGCAGCATGGACTCAGCCTGTTTAAAAAAGTTCTTGCTCTGAATATTCTAGACACAACACACTGAGAAACACAATGGTTAGTAGATAAGATGTTATATGTAATATTTCTCTTTAAAAAGAGATTTCCATACTGAGAAGTTTTGAAAAAGTGTTTTTATTTTGTCTTTTCTAATGCTCATATTTAAGTACACCTGTTAAAGTGTGCTGATAGCAAGGTATTTGCAAAAGTGCTATGTGATGCAATACATTCATTTAAATACCAGTTAAGAATAAACAAATAATCATAAGGATTCATCATCACAGATAGTTCTAATTTATATTAGTCTTTGTGCAACTTCATGTGAAGGGACTCAAGGAGAAAGACCACAGAATAAAGGAAAACTGATTTGAAGAGAGCTCTTAAGTAATACATTCCCAAGACAAATGCATATTGTTCCTTATAACGTAGGCTGTTTTTCTGAGAAGTTCAGTAGAAGTCAGTATGTTCATGTCTGATGAGGCTTCTGGATTGTTTCCTTTTTATGGATTGTTTTTGCCCCTACCTACTTTTACTTCCAGTAAAACATGTAAAGAAAACCATCAGATTTGCTTTCCTCTGCTGGTTTTCTGGATGCCAGGGTAAAAAACTCCCTTTTTATTTTTCAGTAGTCTGATGAAAGCTGCAACAATATATATCATTGTGAGACATTTTTGTGAATATCCTAATAAATCCAGACTTCATTCCTGACGCTTCTGTGTAAGGTAAATCATGCTTTGTAGCAGATACCAGTAACACCTGACTTGAGAAATAAATGGAAGAAATAATGTTTTCCTTATGAAGTTTAGTAGCTTAACAGTAATAAACTCCAAAAGGTGTGAATCTAACTAGAAAAGTAAGTTGGTTTGAATCTCATTTCTATGACTTAAACCAGGCTTTTAGGAAAGTCTGGATGTCAAGTCCAAGAAACAAATGCATGATGGTGAGTGTGTCTCTGCTAAAAGACTTCTCTGTAGATGCAGTTGTTTTTGGGGCTGAAGCTCGTAGATAAGATTTCATAATGTGCTGGAAGGATAAAATGATCAAGCATTAAGATGCCTGGATATCGTGCAGTCCTAAGGAAATCTCTTTAACTCTTATCCATCTGTCTAGTAGGTATCTCATTTGTATCTCTGCTTTGCTGCTGTATGTATTTTTTATGTGCACTGTTACGAAAAAACTGTGTTTCTTCATGTTTAGTACAAACTGAGTATCTACTCAGCTTCTGAGATTCACTCTCAGCAAACCTTAGAGCAGTAGCATTTCATGCAGAACGTTAGCTCCTATGAAATATGTGATCAAACTAATGACTAATACATTCATTATTTCTTTGAGAAATGCCTCCACTTAAAGTGTGCTGGGGCTACTAATTTCAGTGGATAGAAAAAGCTACAGATTTTTAAATCCTGCCTGCCTGTGCTGTTGTTTCCCAAAGCCCTGCTTAGGGCTCTGTAGATTCAAGCCTGAAGACACAGACATCGATCCTTAGTTTCAGCTTCACAGAATGGTTTAAAATGTGCATCTTCTAAAGCAAGTTCTCAAGGGAAACATAAATTTAAACATTTTTTGAGGCAAGTATGACTGACTTGGCTCTGAACTCAATAATAGAAGGCTGAACAGGAGCTGCTCCTGAGGAAATAAATTGAACGCTGAACATCTGCGTACAAAGCAGGGCATTTGTTTCATGTGTGATAGTTTCCCTTATGACTGCCTGGTCAGACCCAAAAGACATTAATCTTGCTCACTCTGGAAGATACTGTCACTCTATCACAGAAAAAACCAAATGAAATTATTTAGTGTATTTACTACAGAAGCAATTTCAATTAAGGCAAAGAACCAGAGAGACTTCTAAGTTTTCAGTGTGAAAAATGAAGCACTGCTGGTCTAAAATAAGCTTGTGAGAGGTTAATTGCTGGAAATTTATAACAGTTGCTGTCTCCCAGTAGGAATGTTGTAGTGGACCTAGTGGTCCTTGAAAAGCTAGATGCCATTGCAGGCAGTAAGGGGATTTTGCTTTGGAGGTTTTCCAGTGTTACAACTAAAGGTGTTTGAAATAATAAGCAGTAGCTACAGTAACTGTCTTGACCAAAGCAAAAGCAGCGGGGTACTAGAGTTGTGTCAATGTTGTGCTGTCTTAAAAAGCAAAAGTAAAAAAACCTTGGGCAGGCTTTTGTTAGAGCTAAAATTGTGCAAGCCTCCTTTATCTGTTCTGTTACAAAATCTAGCATGTCTTACAAGACAGCAAATTGATTTTAAATTCTGATTTTAAATTGTATGCAGTTTAGCTAATTACATATTCAATGCCTAGGAAGAGCTGGAGAAGAGCTAGACTGACATTTTGGTCTAGTACTGTCAGAATGGAAGAAAGAAAAAAAGGAAAACATTCCGAAAGAGAGAGATACTTTTCAGTTCTTTCAGTGTGTGGAAAAATTAATAGGTGAAGACAGAGTCTTTGATTGGAGGAAATTCTGTGTTCATTTGATTCTTTGCAGCCAATTATTGTTCCCAGCTTGCAGTGATCAAGAAGGCAGAAGCTCCTCAGCCAGGGCAGTGGCAGCGCAGTATGACAGCTGTCACTCACAGAGCTCGTGTCTCTGAGCCACTGGGTTACATCAATACCGTTGTGTGGAGCTGTGTGCTTGGTGTGGGGTCTGGCCACTGATCTGCCTTCTAGAGAATCTTGGTAGAAGGGTGGAAGGAAGTGTTGTGTTCCTGTTCTGTGTAAGCAGGATCAGCCGCATGCAAAATCATTCACTGCCTATAAAGGGACAGAAAGCTGGGACCAGAAACAAGAGTAATGTCAGAGAGCAAAGTCCTCAAGCCAGGGACACAAAGGTGGTGGATTATCACACCACTGCTGGAGGCTCAGTGGAATCCTTTGGTAATTGATTACCGATGATATTGTGAAGATATCTCTGACACACACCAAAGTTCAAACTGTGTGTGAGTTTACTGCTAATATGAGAACCCAAGCCATGTGTCAGGGCAAAGAAGTCAGCTGAGCAGAGTTCAGGAGCCAGTCTTCCTGTGGAATCCTTGCTGGGAGCTATGCTTCAAACAGACCTCAGTCCTTTTGAAGGACAGCAGAGTGGTTTTCAGCATCCCTTTGGGACAGCTATGGGTGCAGAGGCATTTCAGCCTTTTTTTCTTTCCTTTGATGGCAATATGTGTTGTAGCAAGCACTGAAGGTAAAGTTAGAAAAACAGAGGGGAAATCCTAACTGCCATGTCTGGCTTGGCACAGTCTCTTTGGTTCAGTCAGCACTACAGACTGCCAGACTTCTGCAGTTGAAAGTATCTTCTGTGTTCCTCATATTTTCTTGATCTGGTAGAATTCACATCGTTGTGCATTAGTGACAAATGTATGCTTTCACTCAGATTAAGTGGAAGAGCCAGAATTTCCCACCCTGGGATGGGTTATATTTTCAAATCTAAGGAGGAGGGGAAATGTATTTGCCCCACATTTAATTAAATCTTTAATTTAGTCAATCATAATCCTGAAGTCTGTAGAAGGATGGTGACCTCTAAGGATTGTCTTCAAAAAGCTAACACTGATACATGGCTGACAGTCTCACTGTGATACAAATCATTCTGGAGGGGAGTTTTGTAGAGAAGAAAACAAAACTAAACTGAGGATGTAGAAGGAATGTGAGCATACATGTGCATCTGTTGTGGAGTAAATATATTTGGACTGTGGTTTGAAAACATACTGGAAACTTGTAATAGTCAGATACGAATTAGAAACATTGCTCCATGAAAGGAAACTATTTATTTTTCAGGTGCCATTTAGTCTACAAAGGTGGGGGGGGAAAAAAAGTCTATACAGGATCATTGTTCTGTTGCTGTGTTTATTTGCAATAGGTGAGGTTTTTATCTGCCTTTCATTTCTCTATCCAAAACTCTACTTATCATGAGGTCAATAAAACTAAAAAGGTTACAGAGAGATTGGAAGAATAAAACTATGCTTGAGACAGCTCATGTGTGCAGAAACAGCTATCTTACATAGCAATGCTGGAGTTACTTTTTAAGGTTCCATGTCTAGAAAATTATTTGTTGGTGATGGACTCTAAGCCTCTTCCCTGGAGAAAGAGCCTGCATTGCTGTGAAGAGGATGGTGAGACACTGTAGTGTTTTCAGTGTGCCCAGAGCAAACATCATCTGTCCCACACAATAAACAGTGCCCATTCTTTTGGCAGCTGTTTGTATGTTTTTAAAGCAGTAGAAGAGTAGAGATGACAGAGTTGAAATAGTTTTAGTCCTTTTACTGGTGCAGCAAAAAGAAACAGAGCAAAGAAGGGTGAGGTCACACTATGGGAGCAGAGGAAATGGACAGCGAGTGCCTGTTCTGCCTGTAAAGCTGGCAAATTCTAGACAAATGAGTTACTGTGGGGGAGGCTGAACCTTAGGATAAAAACAGAAATTTTAGAATGAAAAAATCTAGTTGTGTCCAGGGAAACCCAATCAAAATCCAAAGTAATGGGGATGGGATAATGAAGTTTTATGATATCTGCAGGTTCTGCTTATGGCATGTGCAAGTTAATATGCAAATGATACCCCCAAAACTAAAATTAGTAGCTAGATGGGGTTTTTCTACATCTCCTTCAACCCCAATATGTCACCCTATCTTAAACGGCTTTAAAGAAGTTAATAGTAGGTTTTAAAACAACTGACAGTTGTCACTTAGAGCATATTGCTTAAATAATCCAACTGGGGCATTCTTACTCTATTCTCATGTCTCCAAATACACTTATGAAGTAGATACATAGTTGATTTCTTCATATTGTCAGCTTTCTCTTCAGTGTTAATTTGAAACTGGACTTTTTAAAACATTTTTCCATTGCTCTTCTGACAGCAGAAATTTAGGTATGTGACAACGGATTTTGGGTAAATGAAGGATGAGCCGTCTTGCTGCATGCACACATTTGTGCGTAGGGTTTCATGAAATCAGTGGGATTTCAGAGAGATGTTTTTCAAAGACCCGTTGGTATTTTAGCTGTGAATTACCAGTACAATTAATGCAAACTGCGTAACAAATCCTTTGCCGTTGCAGTTGCTCGGCGCAGCTCAGGCACCTGACAGTCAGTGGTTCTGTTGGTGGTGCAGCCCAGTTGTCCCACCCTGTGTTGTGGTGCAGAGGGTCAGGGAACCCTGCAGGGAGCTTTGTAGATCAGGATTGTGATCTGCAGCAGTGTCTTCAGCACAAGTACTCTTAGGGGTTCCTTGTTTATTTTGAGTAACTCTTTCTGCAGTGTTTTTCATAGTGAACTCTTGGTTTTCCTTCTATTTTCCTCTTGCCCCTGCACTGCTGTATCCTTCTAAATCCACCTTTAATTGTAGAATGCCTGCAGTTAATAATGGCTGTCATGTATTCCAGGTTTTAAAAGGCCATAAACACAAAAGAATGGGCCGAAATAGCTGAGTTAAAAGGCTTGTTAAAGATGCTATCTGTGTTCTGAATCCAATTCATGGGCATGTTAAAAGACATCAGATTTTCCTCTAGAGGTGTTTAGCAGAAATGCCAGGCAGGAGCTGAAGCTTTGATCTTGCTGTTTTGCTCTAGTGTGTGCTGCAGAGGCACCTCATTGTCTTTTTACCTCTGGGACTTGAACTGTTATTTCTGATGACTGGATCCATGATGTTCATGCTCTCTTCAATCTTCATGCAGTTTTGGTATTGGGTTTTTTTTTTTTTTGCTTTGGTTTGGTTTTGTTTATTTGTTTTTAAAAATTAATTTAATGCTGTACCATTTTGTGCCTGTTTTTACGTGACCTTAAAGTATCCCAGATATTGGGACCTAAAGGCCATCATTCGAATGAACAAATAAGACATTTACAGCAGGCTCTTCCACACTGCAAGAACTAACAACATTGAGAAAGGATTCCTATGTAAGTTTAATTTCTCTGTGAAGTAGCTGCTTAGTTGTAAATTTTGATTTGAAGTGTGTGGAACACTACTTTTAGCTCTTTGTGGAAATGGAAAAAATTTGTGTCTTGTAAAAAAAAAAATCTGACTAACAAAAAGAAGGGCTGGATGACCACATGTTCTTCAGCCATGAAACTGTCATTATTCTGGAAAGCACTTAGGTCTATGCTTATTTTTTGAGACGTGCTTAGCTTCTTCTTGCATGTTATGAGGGAAGATGAGTTAAGTGCATTCCTGAACCAGAACCTTAGCACTAATCCTTCAGTCACTGCAAAGAATAAATGAGGGGCAAAGACAAAGGGCCAAATTAAAATCAACGGTATTCTATTCAGATGGGCTCTGCTTCAGCGAGCACATATCTAATTATAAGCACAGAAGTAGGCTCACTGACGTCAAAGTTAATTAAACTGCTTAAATTTAGGCACATGCTTAAATTCTTTGCTGAATCAGTATTTTTGAGCCAGTGAATAATACGACAGCGTTGCTGGTCCAAAGCATGATTTTTGTGGGTGGGAAGGAGTTTAAACTCCCCCTTTCCTCCATCAGTTCTTCTGAGGTCTGCCTGCTGACATTTTATTTGAGTCCCAGTGGTGAAGGAATGTGTCAATATGTTAAAGTTTCTTAAGAGTGTTTGCTAACAATACCCAAACCCGACAGTTGGACCTCTGATATTTTTAAGGCATCTTTCCTTCATGAGGTGTGTTCTGCAATATATGGCAGGACTATGCCCAGTACAGTAATTTTTCTAGCTTTGTTTTTTTTGATGCCACTTCTATGAAATTAATCCCTTTGTCCAGTCTCTGAAAGGCAAATTACTAACTCATTTTCATAGCAAAGAAATGAAGGAAGCGTGTAGACAGAAGTGTTAAATGAAGAGTGCCTGTCATACAGGAGCAGTTTTGATTCCATTGGTTTCCCATGTTGTTTTAATTTATGATGTCATAAATAAATAAGCTATTATTTGTTGGCCTTGGATCATTAAGGGCCTAATAAGAATTTCCCCCTTAGGAATATGAAGGACAACATGATGCTTCTTACACAGAAGCACACATGGGAATTTCAGCCACGTTTTGTAAATGAGCTGGGGCTAGTTGTGAGCCTTTAACTGTGGTCCCTGCCTAAGTAATGCAGTAGAGTTGGCCTGATGTAGTAGCAAGGGATTAATCAAGGAGGTGCACTGCAAAAGATCAGATTTCTTCTACTTGGTAAAACTCACGCCATGGGGACTTAGGGTGTGCCACAGAAGGTAATTGAGTCATTTGCTGAAATAAGTTCAAAAGAGAAAAGCAGATAAGAGAGCGAAATAAATCTAGACTTGTGTTTTAAAAGGTATTCAACGTTTCGTTCATGTGTACGTTATCTACTAATCGCTTTTACCTGGTGCATGAGTCTAAAGCTTAAATTTAATCATCTTCATTTAGATACCAGAAATTGACATGTATTCATTTATGTATTCATATCTTTGTGGTTTAAAAAAAAAAAAATTAAAAATCACCTTCCCTCCTGATGACACCTGAACAAATTTTGCCAGTAGTGACTGAAAGCTGTTGCATTTGGGATAGTGTTCCATTAACTGTGCAGGCAGCTCTGATGGAGAATGGGTGACTTTGTAGTCAATATTTGTCTGTATCATGTAATTCATTTCATGCTGGTTGGCAGCTGTGTTCACAGTCTAGAGCAGTGGGCTCACAGGTGTCTTGAGTCAAGTCAAAGCTTCAGTTTGACTTGGTTCCCCTTGCTAGGTGAGGTAAAGTCAGGAGAGAGGCAGCAGCTGTGAATGAGAGACCGTTCCTAATGAGAGAGCTGGGCTGCTGTCAGTGACAAAGCATCAGCTTTCCTCTGTTGGGTCTCCTACATTATCCTTTTCTCTCGCCCAGCTGCTCATCATCCTGCCACAGGCCAAGAGTATATAAACTATAAAGAGCTGGAGCAGCTACTGCAGCTGCTGAAGTTGTGTGCATGGAGTTAGAGGAAGGAAGCAGCCCATCAGGCAAGCAGCTTTCTCACTAATGTAGTATAAATTGTCTTTCTTGCTGGACATCATCTCAGCCAGCAAAGTAGAAGGAAAGCTCAAGCCTGAATGGTGGATTTTTTGGACTATCTTTTAATGTACATTATTCCTTGATTACATCCAATATGTCTCTCTAAAATGATGATTTAATTAATCTAAACCAGGATATTTCTTCACTGATTTTCTTAGTTTTTTTCCCCATATCTCCATATTTTGCAGACAAGCATGATGAAAGTGTCAAACTATGTCTATTCATCATGATAGCAGAAGGATCAAAGTGAGGACATGGTCATTTTATACATAGAAGTTGTCTAAATGCATAACAGGTTACAGTAGAACATGTAATAAAATCACCTAAGTGGGCAGATTTAATTATGATTAGGTCATGTTACTGGAGGTCTCGAGTCACAGCTGGGGCTTCACTAGGGACTTGTTTTCTCTCTTATTCACAGCCCTCTATCTGGATTTCCATTCTCAGTTACCCTAGATGCTTCAGAGGGTTATGGCAGGAGGCTGTTGCAGCCACCCTGCAATGTCTTGAAACATGAGGACTTTGAAATCTTTGTTTGGAAGTATCTAAAATATCAGTATTTGAGATTGCTTAAAAACAATCAGTTGAAGCGAGAAAGCACTCATTTGCCAGCCACTAGGAAGAGTTCTTTGAGGAGCATTTCCCATGCTTCATTATTTTCCTCCTATCTTTCTGTTTCTGGGGTGGCGGTTAGGGAACATTTCGATCTGTCTTTCATACTTGGATTGCAGAGAGCAAGAGCAGGAAGCATCCCATGGACTCTAAGAAAGACTCTTGTCATAAATAGGAAACAACTGTCCAAAGTGCACATATATGCAGGGTGTGAGCAGTTTGAAGTCTTACCACTATGGGTAAATAGCTTTCTGATTCAAAAGGCTCATCACACATTCTTATTAGAGAAGCTGGAGTGGGGTATCTCCAGAAAGCATTGCTTTCTGACCTTTAAAGCTGTTACCTCCAGGGCAGAGTGAAGCAGGATATGTGCCTCACTATTGACTGTGACATTTCTGTCCTAAAAATAGATCACTACAATCCCTTTCTGGTTCAGACCGGCACCCTCTGTGGGTATATGATATTCACACAGGTCTCGATTTTTACAGAGTTTTAGAAGCTGGATATCCAGATGGCATAAATGCTTAAGGCCTCAAACTGGGAAAACAAGGTGAAAAAAGAGGAAAGAAAGTACCTCACTGTGGTTTTGTTTGCTATAGTATAGAAGATGTTTCCTGTGGAAACCTACAGCTTAATCTGAGTCTGCTGAGATCAGAGATGACTAATCCACTTACAGGATCCTTCAGCAATGGAAAGTGGCTGCACAAATCTATGTAAACCAAGGGATCTTTTCGATCTCCTTGATTTACATAGTTAAGAGTTATTATAGTCTTAACTGCAAGCATATGGGTGTATTCTGCACCATAAGAAATGCTTTATCTTTTGTACTCAAGGTAAACTGTTGATTATATTTTTATTTTTGAGCATGTTTTGTCTATATGCAGAAATCAAGCATTTTTATTAATGCATTCAATTTCTTGCTAGTTTTGATGACTGTAAAAGGCAGTAAATATGAATTTACACTGGACTGGTTGAAAACTAGTAAGGAAAATAAAAAAATTGCATAATGCATTTATTTATTTATTTATTTATTTATTTTCCAGCCAACACTGTCAGTCATCCAAGGCCATGCAAAAACAGATGTACCAATTCTGTTTAGCTGAATTCATGCTGACCTTCATGTAGTTGAGTTGCTCATTTGATATATGGTATTGCTCAGTATATTGATATTGCTCAGTATAAAATGGTAACATAGGGGAGTTACTGATCATGGGAGTACCAAGAATTAATTTTTACAGCAGAAGAAACTTTCTCGGTGGGACATTGAGCTTGGGCAAGCTGACATGTTTAGAGGAAGTTCAAGTTCCCTCTTACTAAATCTGTTCGGCCACCTACATCTTAATCAAATCACAGACTAAACCATTTTAGGTCTGGATAAGTCTTTTCAATGTTTTCAAGAAGATCACATTATCTTTGGATGTTGGGGAAGGGGCCCCTTCAGTGCCCTGAGAAGGAACTGGCACACCATTTCAACTGCAGCACAAAAAGCTGTGTCAGATCGCTTTCAAACTGCTAAGACAACACAGTGGAAGCAGAAACTGGAACATTACAGTTCCTTGGGGAAGATGCAAATGATGTAGGGGAATAGTCATTTGTATGGTTGGGGCAGGTTAACACAAGCGCTCATGTTAATCCACCAGTCACCTTCACGGAGGAGACTTTCAGCTGAACATCTGTTCAAGTGAACTGTGGGACCAGACTTCTGTTTGCTTGTCATCTTGGAGAACTGTTTGCTCTTCTTTCGGGGACAGGGAGAAGGGACAAGAAATCACTGTGTTACAGAGAAGACGGGCTCATCCCTTCTAACCCACCTACTGCTTCTACCCTACTGAACTTTCAGTGTTACAAGGAAGTCGTTTTAAGTCTGTAACTTTTGAGCTTGAGGAAACAGATTCTTCACGGTAATAAGCAGTTTGCCACAACAAATAGCAATGGGAACTTTTGGGTTCTTCATTGTAAAGAATGATGCTAATTGTTTTGCCATAATAAAGTGGCTAATAGGAACTCCTTTCCCATATCCCCCTTTTTTCAGGTCAGTGTGGCACATTCCAATTTGTGCTTGCTTCGAAGCACAGGAGGAATCCCTCATGGAGGGGGAGGGTTGTTTTATCACGCTCAAGGGTGCAACCAGTAAGCCTTTTACTTTCTTCATATACCCCCTTTTCAGGGCAGTTGGGAGGGTTCTGGATTTCCCCCCACATGCTGAAAAAATCCAGCATTCTTTGTTTTTCCATCACAAATGAACTGAAACCCGTAATCTCTGTACTGAGCAGAAGTGATTAAAATAGTGTGGAACAGATGGTTTAAAAGCTGCCAAAGACTGAATCTTTTGCTATTTTGTTTCTTGTAACATCTACGTTAATTCCTGAGTCAGCTTTGAGGGTACCATCATAACCCATCTGAGATGAGAGAGCATGCTTGTTTCTCTGACTGCTAATTAATAGCAACTAATTAATTTAAATTTTTTTAGCAAAAAAATATGTACTAAAAGCTGAGGTAACATATCGTTTTCATGCAGGACAAAAATGGAAGTTTTCCATAGACCTTTTAACAATATTTTTTTCTTGGAAATTTTGCTGCTCGTGTTAGGGCTCGTTCCATGGAGGGGAAAACCATGTTCCAGTTCTGCTGGAATGAAGACACTGCAGTACTTCAAAATGGTATTTGGTTTTAGTAGTCAGGGTGTGTGAGTTTGGCCATCTTAACACATTGATTTGTACACAGAAACTTCCAGACAATCTTGTGATCCAGAAACCCCTCATTAAGGTGTCAGTGCCAGGTCTGCTTTCCCTGCTGTTCCAGATGAACGGATACCTTCCACTGAAGGTTTAAGACCAGGGGACTTGCAAACAGCAGAGTCGTATCCTCCCCAATGCATGTTGTGAAGCAGCATCTTCCTCTTGTGAGCTGCCTTTTTTTTTTTTCCCATAAAGCCATAGTCTGTAGCTTAAATCAAAGAAAGATTTTTTTACTGTCAAGCCAAAGCATGTCAGCTATATGAGTGAATGTGTGATGGCACAACACACCATACTGGCCTCTTCCAAGTCGTTCACTTCTGCCATGGAGCTACTCCAGCAGTTTTATAGGTTGAAAATTATGACAAGGTCTTTTGATATTCCTAAAAACCAGTGGTTTACTAATGCTACTTAGAGTGATTTTTATGTATCAGTTCTCTGCTCTCATGTCTGGCATCCCTTGAGGAAGATTTTTAGAGATTGATTTTGTCAATGTAGAGAAATACTTAGTAGTCATTTAATTTTTGTGAAACCTTGTGATTTTCCTCTTGTTTTATAAACTGTGCATGAGCTGAACCATTACCATTTTGTTGTCTTGATCCTAATTAAATTAAAGTTTTCAATCAGTAATCTTCCTAGCAAAGTAACATTTATTTTTACATATTTGATAGTGCAAAATCCCAGTGTTCTACTTTAGATAGATTGCTACCTGTGTACAGTACAATAGTACATGACTTCTAGAAAGGATGGGTAACAAAACCAAGCTGAATTTGTATTTTTATTTAAACATGTTTTTAATTTTGTTAAGCTTTGCAGTTTTAAATTAGAATTTCAGAAATGTAGTAACTGTCTGATTTCTGTAGATGATGCTCTGTTTAAGCAAAGCAGTTTTGAAAAATGAAGTCTTGCTGAATGTTTGCTGAAACTGAATTTCATGGCCACCTCCACTCACAGTGATGAGAACTGATCTGTTTGCCCCCCTCATTTTTTCCCAGTGTATCATCTCCCCAAATAGAAAAACCTTAGCTGGATGTTCTTTTTTATCTGGGCTCTTCTGTGAAGTAAAGAACCTGGCTTCTGAAAGATGTAACTAGAAATCAGGAGGCAGCCAGTTGCTCAGGTCTGGGGGTCACCACCAGCAATGCCATTGCAAGGTAGAGACTTGGATTCTGGGGAGTCTGTCCCCTGACTCTTCTCGGTGGAAGACTTTTGGTGTTGTATATGCTGCAGGTGTAATTGCTAAACCTGAGTTATTGCAGTACACCTGAGACCCACGAGAACTGAGTAATGCTTTACATTTTAAATATTTACTCTGTTTTGCTTTGTTTCCCTAAGGCTTTAAAGGCTTGATACGAAATTGGTGGGGTTTTCCCTGTTTTTTTCCTTCAAGGAATGCAGTATCTCTTGTTGGTCAAACCCTGGTTAATGGACTTTATATCTCCTCAGTTACCAATTATTTTCTAGGGCACAGGAAGGCAAGTGAGAGGAGAGGAAGGATTTTGAAAGTTCTCTATTGAAACTTCTAGTTTTGTTTATTTTTTTAATTCCCCTAAATACTCATACTAGGAAGTGACGTAATTGCACAGACTTTTAATTTCCTCAAGGCTCTGTGTGGTCTTCATCCACCTTCTCAGATGTTGGCTACAGATGTTTAAAATCACTTCCTCCCAATTAAACATTTGCTCCAAAGTGACAAAGTGTAATACCACATATGTCTGAAAGGCTGGTGTATGCACCAACAGTTTTTGTTAGTAGATGTGACGGAAACATTTTCCCTTGCCTCAGCTTTTAATGCTTTTAATGCACAGACAGTGAGAAATTTGGTTTGCTTATTGAACTGTGTGGGGGAGACTGGGTGCTGGTTTGAAGTACACATTTAAAAATGCCCTGCATCTTCTGTGTAAGTCTTTTGGACGTCTCTTGTTCAAGGTTGTCACTTGCTCTACTCTCTAAGGGTTATTTGCTGTCCACTTGGGGTCATTTTAGATGAAAAGTAGTGATGTGAGCTGATACAGTGACTTTACTATTTAATTAAAAGGAATATTAAATATATCTATATTAGTATTATAAAAGCCTCTATTTTATTTTATTTTTAAAACTTGGTGCACTATGGCTGTTGCACCAAATGAGGATTAATGTAGCCAGTGTCATTCTTTGATCAGTGTCTAGTAGTCTTTACCTGGACTGGCTGCAGGGTAGATGTATGCAAGAGAAAAAGTGACTGTGAATAAATGGTAATAACAGTACTGTAACTGGGAGAGGAATGGAGGAAATAATAGATTTTTTAAAATTGGTTTTCAGAGCTAGAATATTGAATATTGATGACATTAGGTAAAGGTAACAAAAGATTAAAAGAAATTAATTTCTGAAGATGTCAGAGAAAAATAATGGGTTTGTGCCGTGGGGGAGAAACCAATAAAAAGGAAACAGTGGCAAAAAAACTCCTTTGCTGATAGAAATTCAGCAATTTAAGTCTAAATTAAAACTTATATGGAAAATGAACTTAAAATGCATACAAGAGTTTATGTGTGTATGTTTTTGACATGCTACGGTGTTAGGATTCTGCAGGTTGTTGCTTCTTTTGTTACATCTTAGTCTGCAGACATGCAAGCAAGCGATGAAAGAATGATGTGCTTTGCTGTGTCAGTGCTGTGAAGTAGATATTTTAAGGATTTTTTTTTTGGAGGGGAGAGGGGGGCAGTGGGAGAAAGCACTAAGTGAGAAGCACCCCAAATTACACGTATGGGGTAATGTTTCAGGGATGCAGCCTACTGACTAAGCATTAAATGATAAATGTAAAGTGAAACATTTTCCAAAAATGTAACATTTGTCAAAGCAGCATCCCTGAGCACGAAATTCTCTGAGTTCAAGATGCCGCATTTGGCGATGTAGGCACGTGAGCTGAGCTGTGACCGGTGTGCTCACTGTGTGTGTGCTGCTGAACAGCTCCTGATGGTAACGAGATAACCCAGGCCTTTTCACAACCCAAACCAGAGCACAAGGCTGCTTAGCCAAGTGAACAGAGTTTGAAACTCAGTTGTAGTCACATCCTTGATTATAATGATATATCTTTTTAAAAGAAAAAAGTCTATCACTCAAAGTCTACTTAAATGTATAAGGTTACCTTCTTAAACAAGTTACTGAAAAACTTAGTTCTTGCCTTAATCTGTTTATTAGAGAGCTAGATATTTGTTACACCAAGTACCAGCTGTAGTCAATGTAGTCTCTGTCCTAAGGAGGTGACATCATCTGCGGCAGTCACCAAAGAAGAAAGTGCAGAATTTTCAAAGGATGTAATCTGTGGTTTTTCTGGTGCCCTGATGCAGCACTGGTTGGTTGTAGTGTTGATGTTACTCACTGATGCTCTCATAGGTCCCATATGAGATCAGCGCCATTTGTGCTAGGAAACTCTGCACACATTTTGGAGGTTCTTCCTATGGATAACTTTTACTGAGATAGATAGGGAAGACAGTAAAGGAAGGCAGGGGTTGGAGAAGAAGAGATGGGAACTGAGTCAACCCTGTCAGAGAACTGGGAACTGCTGTCTTGAGTCCCCCCACTGCCTGTGTCGCACCATTGTTTTTCTGATAGTGCCTTTTTTGAGAGAGAAGATAAAGAATTTACAGAGTTTATGGTCATGAAGCTTCCTCCTGGATTTGACACTGTTCTTAAAAGTGAGGAACCTCCTGTGGAAATGGACAGTGTTAACTTAGTTACAAGAGCTTTTAGACTAATTACAATTTGCCACCGTGAGCTCTTGTCTGAGAGCAGTCAGAAACCCAGTGTAACCAAACATCTCCGTTTAAGGATCATGTTTTTATGAGACTGTTCAGGGCAATGCAGTCAGTGACAGAAGGGAGCCAGTCTTGGCGCAGGGGACAGAGTGCTCTGTGTCAGTACCTGACTCAGTGCCCCTCAGAGCACGGTGACCTGCTCACCCTCTGCCTATGGGATATACCAACACTCCTCGTCACTCATCTATTCCCTGAAGAGAGGGTAGCAGGCAAGTAGTGGATTTGCTGTTAAGCACTGGTATAATCGATTACATTAATGTGTTGAATTCCTCCCAAGCAGGGCTCAAGTGGCGACACAGTGACTTCTTTCCTTTTTCACCTCTCTGTTTACTGTCTCTGTAAAATAAAACAATTGTATTTGGGGTTGGGTACTGCTTTTATTTCATAAGATGCTGGGCAAAAATGCCGTCTTTTCTATGTCTTTTTTTCATTTACAAATGCAGAAAGGAAAGTGTGCCAGGTTGCTTGGGAGAATTTGGTCTAATTTGGAGGAATCCCCAGTGTGACTGCCTCCCCAAAGCACACCTCAGTCTTGAAAGCTGTTCCTTGCTGCTGCTGCTTCCCAGAAGGCAGCAACAAGGGTGGCTGCTCCCCCTGCCTTGGTTGCTCCTCCCAAGGGCACCACTTGCTGCTCTGGTAGTTAATGCAGGAGTTAAAAGAATGTATGGGTTTTCCTTCAGGTTTACAATCCGTGTTTGAGCTTACTTGCTAGCTTGCATTGCAGTTGATTGACACAGTCATCTTCAGTAATGTTAACCATACTACAGAAGTGCTGATTTTTTTCTTACTTTTGCATTCCTCTGTCTGCAGGGTGAGTACTCTGAAAGAGCATTGTTGCTCTTCAATATCATCTCTTTAATCTGATGTAATTATTTAGAGAATGTTTTCATGTTTTTGACGAAATAAGATATCTCAGTCAATACTTTGTCTGAAAGCAATATAAATATTTTATCAGAATCATGTAAATTATGTTACACATTTTAGTAGGCTTAAGGTTGTTACTTGCCTTCCTGTGGCATTCTGTAGGGATGCAGGCCTTTTTTTTTTAATTGCTGAACGCCCATGATTTATTCTTGTTGTTATATAAGACAGTGTCAAACTCTTAAGAATTTAGTTGTAGTTTTAAAGCTAAAAGTTAACAGATAGTACTGATCATTTCTGTTATGATGATATTCTAATCCTCCTTGTGTCTCTGGGCAGTAGTGTAACTCCAGTGATTAGTCATAAGAAAATTACTTACATTGGACCCGTACATCTTCAGTTTAGTTCATCTCTGCCTGTAGCACTGGTGATACTTAAAACAAAATGTTGGTTTGATTAATGGTTTGGTTTTCTTTATTTCTCATCATAAATTGACAGAATTTGCATGCTTATTCCCAGAGTATAGAAACTACTTGCATGGGTCTGCTGCTTTTGCTTTTAAATAACTCCAAATTTAAAGATACGTGGGGGGTTTTTTCCTGATTGCTCTGTTACTTTATTTTGGAAAAAGTATTCAGTAATGTAAATTAAGTTGCAACAGAAAAAAAAACCAAACCAAGAATGTGTGTGTATGTGTATTTTTTTTTTCATCCAGAGGCCAATGGAGAGAGTACAGGTCAATAGGCATGCACTGGGTTAGAAGTGTTACCATATATGACATTCCTTGGAAGCCAATAAAAAAACTGAAGCAAGAGTAACCACCTACACCCATGTACACTACTTCCTAAAATCTTTTCTGTAGAGGAATTGCTACCAAAAATGAAGGGAATCCTCGTTGTTTTCATAGACAACCCAAGAAAAAATCTTCTTTCCTCATGTGGAAAAATAAAATTGTGCTGTAAACTTGAGATAGTTTGCTTATAGTGTAGCAGGAGATGGTTTGCAGTCAGTGGCATGTATCTGAAATGAGAGTAGGAGGACAGAAGTGACACGTTGAGGGTTATTGAGAAGCTAGGGTTATCTCTCTCTCATCTGCCCTTTTGCACCCGTGTCAAAAAAAAATGACGAGCTGATTTTATCTTTGCCTCTGTCTTTCTTCCACTTAGTCCCAGGAGCATGACAAGATTTCCAAGACAGTTAGAAGGTGTATAAGTCTTCTCAGCTTGCTGTAATAGTAATTTCTCTCTACTAAATGATGAAGCTGTTGAGGAGTGGTATTGAAAGTTACTCATTAACTTCTTTGCTCTGGCTTTGTAAAGCTGATTTCCATTTCCCCCTCTCTGATTTCGATACAGGAGTTTATGGCAGACCCCTGTGATTCTGATCTGATCGAAGTGAGGAGACTTAGGTCACTAACTTGGCTCTTTCTGTAGAGATAAGAGCTACCATTAAATCCCAGAAAGATATAGCAGATGAGAGTGCAGATAGTATTAGAATATAAACCCTAATTTTGTCAAGGCTATAAATATTAAAATCATAGGCCTTCACCCAGAAGAATGTCTTCAGAGACATAAAGGTGATTCAAAGCAGGAGAAAGGCAATTTGGAGAGGACATCCTATACATGAGAAAATAGAAATGGTTTTGATGAGATCTGAGGCACTGTAGAAGTTTTGTCTTTCATTCTGGAAAGTCTCTGCCTCGTGAAGGTTTGTCATTTCTAATACCTTACCACAGAAATCATCTTTAAGCAAAAGCAGAATCTTTTTTTCTATTAATGTTGATTTCTGTAAATATGTCTAATATTGCCTTTCCCAAAGTAAAAAGAAATGTTACTTTTGTAACTGTGTTACTCTTAACTTTGGTAAAAACAATTTACTTTCACTCTACTAGCTTTTCTTTGTAGGTGTGAAACTATATTACATGTCCTTTAAGAAAACATTTTAACACAAGTTATTTTGAAGCCCACACAGCATTTTTCAGACAGGCCCTCCAGGTCCTCCAGGCCAAGCTAAGTGGCCTACAGAGTAAATCTAAAGCATGTTAAGCCTCGCTTAAATAACCTGCCAGCACTTTTTAATTCAAAATGTTGATTGTAAAGGTGCAGTAGTCAGTAAATAGTTTGGAGAGTTGACATTGACTGTTTGGCCTAAAGTTAAAAGCTGTGGTAATGACCTGTGGTTTCTCAGTTCTTGGATGTGCTGAACTGAAAATATGTTAAAGATGCTTAACTTGTAGCAGCAGGAGATTTAGCACTTTTAGAAAATCAGACCCAATTATGCTTTCTGAAGTTGAAGTATCCAAAATTTTCATTTTCTCATCTTCTCCAGATTGTACTCTCTCATTTAAGCTGGTCTCACTGCACCTGAACTTTCACTTCAGTTTTTGTAGTTAGAGGAGATACTTGAGTGTGTACTCTCGAAGTACTTTAAGTAATTAAAAGAAATTAAGTGATTAAAATACAGTTGTCTGGTTAAGCTTCCAAAGAATATGTTCAACTGTAACGTTTACTTAACAGTGGATTTAAATATGAAACAAAAAGTAAAACCACATTTATGGCCTAAGGAAACATGCAAAACTTTCCTGTTTTTACTTTGAAGGCTTCATTAAAAATAGCTCGCCATCGAACTTCCCATTTTAAAGCTTCTGCTGTGAAATATTTAATCCTTAACACTCAGTCTTTTGACTGTGAACAATCAGCCCACCAAGGTAATAGTGGACAGAGAGACTCAACTGATGCACATTGATTAAAAAGAGGGTAGTTCCTGTCATTCACAGTGAAAGGATTCTAGACTTGATGAGGCTGTTTCAAAGCACCTCTTGGGACAAGATTCTGTTCTGGTGCCTGTACATCATAAAAGCACAGCTTTTGTGAAACTCTCCATGTGATGTTGCAGGAGAGAAGTAAGAAACAGTGTTAAATACTGTTGGATATTTTCCAGAATATGGAAATGTATATTTTCGTTGCTATACTATTGCTTCATATTCTATCAGAATGTAAATTATTTAACAGATGGATGTAGTTATTAGAAGATCTTGAAGTGTGAACATTCCAAGGTGTAGACTTGCTCTTAGACTCAAAGTAAGCTAGATCTATGCTAGAAATCCTCTAGTAAAATAGGATATGTTTATATGCATACGAGAAGCCCTCTTTTAGTGATATCACATAAACCCTCAATTGTAAATTTAATGTCAGTGAGAGCCCAATAAGGGCAATATAAGACATAGCCTCTTGCCAGTATGAACTGTGTCTGTGCTTGGTAGGAGCTGGCAGCAGAGCTGTCTTCTGTGGTTGTACTGCTAAGTATTTCTCAGGCCTAGAAGACTTTCAGCATCCTTTAAAGAAATACATAGACTGCTTTAAACAGAAATATACAGGAGATAGTAAAAAGAAAAATAAAAAATGTGAGTGTAGCTATCTGGTAGGAATGTGCCAGGTATATATTGGTGATCTCAAAGTGAGTGATACTTTTGGGTGGTAATAATATGTGTCATTAACTTCATGTTCTACTGTTCTCAGCTTATTTAACCCGCAAGCTATGATGCTTTAAAATGAATCACAGTTTAAGAAGGATTGAATGCTTTTAATGGAATCTCTCTGTATCTGTTTGTAGGTATATGGTTATTTGTCATGCATGCCCTTGTATTTTGTTCTTACCTATTGTATTTTCATTATCTTATTTGAGAAGATGCAATTATGCTATCTATATAATAAGGAAAGTTCTTCTTAAATCTAAGTCGTAGGTAGTGAAGGGTTAAAAATCTAAGGTCCTATTAATGTAGAGAAATGCTGACACAAGTTCTTCAGTCCTTTTCCTGACAGAACACCCATCTTTAATTTGCTCCTCTCTTTACCCATATAACATTGTACATCTGTCCTTGAAAACAGCTCTTGCAGCATGAGCATAGCCAGTGGAGTCAATTTAGCAAAGGTTGCTGTCTGTGTCCTAGCAATGCAGGCAGACAGCCTGGAGCTATGACTTATAATCAGCTGAACAGGTATATGAATAATTACTAAAGATAGAAACCTGTGTTAATTGCTGGGTTTAATCCTGTTCTCATAAATTGTTACAGAATCACCCCCCTCTAGCTCCTCCTTCTAGTAATATCATGTCAAAATGAGTGTTTTTCTCAGATCATAAGTAATCTAGTAGATTTCGGAACTTTTTTAGTTTTAAGATTCTTGCTAGTATTTAAGCATACCAGTACTCTCTGGGAGTTGTTTATATCTGCTTTAAAAATTTGAGGCCTTGAAGTATTTGGAGTTGACTGAGACCCGAGTTTACCAGTTTCTGAAAGCAAAAATTGATGTTAAGCTGTTGTTTCTCTTAAGATGATTGTCTGCTAAGAGGTTTCTTTAATGACTGAGCAAAGCCACTTTCTTTTCAGACCATTCCATTCTTCCTTCAATCACGCTATGTTTGATTATCGAAACTGAGAAAACGATAAAGAATGCCTCTCTCACTCTAGTTCAATCCTATTGCTAACGCAGTAATCCTCAGTAAGTGGGGAAAAATTAAGGGATGCTCTTAGAAATTGATTAGAGTATGAGGGAAAGAGTAACAATGACTGCATTTGGTCTTCACCAAGAGCATTTTGCCTTATTAGGCTACTTTGCAAGCTAAACTGTACTTTATCTCACAGTCCGCTAAAAATAACTCTGTATGGCTTTCTGGCAGATTGATATAAAAAGTGTATGATGATGGTGCATGGGGTTGTTTAAATACAAAGCTAGAAGCATGAGCTGGCCTCCAAATGATGAATGTCTTTGTATTCCAAAATGGAAGCCTTCCAAGACAGTGATGCATAGCCACCAATTTGTAACTTTTCTGTTCATTTGTAGCTTTGGACTGTTATCTATTTGATTATTTATATAACCCCTCATATGTTTGATATGGCATCCTGAAACATCTGAATGCACTTTCGATGGTTTTCTACACTCAATTGATTTGAAGAAAGTGACATTTGGTGTTGTTTTCACAAGACTTTTTTTTTAAATAATAAAAAAAACCCAAACAACCACTGCATCTCAACTTTCTCATTTTAATGCTCTCACAGTTCACTCATAGCACAGGAGAAAAAGTTCTGTCCTGAGCTTTCCTATGTATAGAATGTAAATAGTGAGGGTAATGAAGGACATATCTTTACATCTTTTCTTATTGCATTTATGTCTCACTCAGGATGTTTGTATCATATATTCCTTCTCACAATTGATATCTTCCATATATTAGTGGATTGCTTTTAAAAAGTAGTAATAAAAAGTATATAAGCAAATAGCCTAGATTTCCTCTCAAACCCATTTTTGGGTTAGAGGCAGCTCGATGAAATGGGACGAAGAGGGGTCCCCGTGCAGAGGGGAAGATGACTCAAATTGAGCCAGAAAACCAGAGCAGCAGCTGCTCACACTGCTGTGGTGAGGCTGGGATAAGAAGTGTCAGCTGGATATGAAGGCTTAGAAGGAAAAGATAAAAGAAAATAGTCACTGGGATTGACTATTCATGGAGGGCTTATTCTTTTGAGATCTTACTGAGGAATATTCATACAATTTATATTTCTGAAAAATATTGTGAGGAGTCAAAACAGCTCAGACTGGATTTACAATGCCAAGAAGTGTCCAGGAGCCCTAGCAGGGCTTCAATTTTCCAAGCTTCAGTTTCATTTACTCTTTTGCATCCCATTAGTTCTACATAGCCTCACAAGCTGCTGTTCTAATAGTTTTCTATCTTCTTTCAGTGAGACCTGATTAAGTTGCTGTCTTCAGAGCTGCCTCCTTATCCCCTTGAACAATTAATTAGGGAGGGAGAAAGCTTAGCTGTAATTAACCCACAGCTTGCCAGAGGTGGGGCTTCTGCTATATGCTCGATAAAACCAAATATTTTTAGGGAGAATATATTCTTAACGATCTTGAAAAGCAGCAGAAAAAAAATTTTTTTGAAGTGCATACTAAAACTTTCTTGTAGAGATAGTAGTCCTCATTTCATTTGAAGGTCTTGCTTTGTTGTAACAAAGTTTTTAGTACTTTGCAGAACATACGAATGCTGAAAGATTCGTTTGAAGTCTAAAGAACGGTTCATCAGATATCCCCCCGAAGTGGTAGAAGGCTAAAAATGTCTAAGCTATATGAGGACAATCAAGCAGTTTGCAAGATGTGGTATAGAAATATTTAATCAAAACTTAGTGAACAATATGGATGTTTTAGAAATCCTCTTGATCATGCTGAAAAAATGGATGTTTAATGGAAAGGGCTTCAGTTAATTTTGATTTCTTTCTGGTTTGCTAGAAGAGATATCATGAACTCTAGCCCAGATACCAAAAGAGGCACTGAAAGCCATTTGTGCCATGCTCCAGTTTACTACAGAGTTCCACTCAAAGTGTCCAAAAGTTGGAAAAACAATGAAAATCCCATGTCATGAAAAGCAGCTTTTAAAACATACATTAGTATTTGTAGCAAAATAGATACATTAAAATAAGGGCAGAGCCTCACAGGTGGGGTATGTTGCATCTGTCTTTAAAATTGCCTGATGAACAAGTCGGGGTGCGAGGGGGCAGCTGCAGTGGCTCTGCTGCAGGTGAAATAGTGCTGGGGACAACTCTGAGCTGATGCCATCAGTACAGCGATACCTTAGGTCTGTAAAGCCTCTCTTCTGACTGCCACGCTACATTACAGATGTGATTTGTCCTTAGGGTACTTTGTTCTTTATTTCTGCATGCTTTGGATACTTTCACTTCGCAGTTTTCCGTAAAAGTATAGCTGTGAAGAGAACCAAAGATACGAACATCATGAATGGCTTCACTGGGTATTTCTGAGTGGTTTTTTGCATTGTAATTTTATAGATCATCTTGTTTTTCTGTACATGGTAACGATGTTAAATCAAAAGAAAGAATGAAGGAAATAGAGATTAGACAATTACAACTTTATTAGATGGACTTAAGATAGATCTCCTTTTCCAAATATTTTGGCAATTGACAGAGATGTTCATCAGAATGCCTAAAGGTCTATCCTGAGTCTCTGCAGAGGCTTGAAGGAGTATTGTTTTGTAATAGGGTAACAAGAACATGAGCATTTCCATGGTCTTGAAAGTTAAATAGGGCGTGTCTTTCAGAAGATTTTGAGTGTTTTGGTCCAATTGTGTGTGCATCCAAAACAGCATTTGGTGTTTCCAGGTTCAGATCAGAGGGTTCATCAAAACATGTAGTTACCAAGGGCTACAAGCAAACAGTGGTCATGGGCAGCAGAAAAAAAAGGAGATGCTCTGTTACTACACTTTGTAACTTCCCTACCTTTGTTTTATAAAGCCTAGTGCCGAGGGGGACCAAAGGGTATGTACCTTAGTCACAGAATTCTTTGCAATGTAGTAATCTCTTACTTAAACAGGATAGGACTAAACCATGTGGAAGGGTCTTCTTTTACTTTGCTTTTAAATACTGGGTTTTCTTTTCACACCTCTTTTCGGAAGGAATTTATTTGATTATGTAAAAATGGGTTATGCATGAAAGACACTTGATGCAGAGTCAAAGGATTTTAATTTTTGTTTTTTTCGTGTACATGTTTGGTTTTTTACTGGGATGCAGCCCTTAGATTTATAACAGCTTCAACTGACTCAACCTACTGTGAAACATTAGGAAAAATCGACAAGGCCACTGATCCATGTATTCTGTGTATTTCAACTATGTAATTGTAAGCCTTCTGAAGAGTTTTTCGAATCCTTTGAATCAATAGTAAAATATATACATATCCAGGGAACTAATTCTTGGGCAAATAACCTGCTCTAGACAAATATTGTAAGGATCTACCCTGCTGTGTTCAGCAGTGCAGCAAAACTCAGATGAATAAAGATTGGTCCCCACGATAAACCTTTAAATCTTTGGTCATAGAAAATTTGCATTGCTAAAGGATTATATTCTGATTCAGTGGGCAATAACTGCTATTACAGCTACTTGAAGAGATTTTCCTTAGCCATTTATGTTTTCTTTCTCTGAACAACTTGTCTGCTCTTTTCTCAGCATGCATCTCAGAATACTACAGTAGAACATGATGCTGTGCCCCCTTCTACAGTCTACTTGATACTGAGGTATCCAAATGGGTGATTTGATCTCCACGCCTCTGCAGCCTTTCCTTCTTTTGCTGTCGGTGGTCTGCATATTTATTATAAGTGTTGATCTATTTGATTAATTTTTTGAAATATCACCGAAGAGGGGCAAGGCAGGAGAGAAGCAAGAAATACACCCAAAGGCTACCTCACTTGAAGTAGTTGAAGATAAGCATCATGCCATTTATGTTCAGCAGTCAAAGGCACCTGAACATATGAATGTGTTCATATCATTACCTTGTTCACCATAAAAAATTGGTGTTCCATGGGCATGTCTGTTGCAGCTTAAGGACAGGCTTCTGACTTCTTAAAAATACACTCCTTCAGAGAGGTGTCTTGGCGTGGAGAGCAAAGAGCAGTACCATAAGAACGTGGTTTGCTTCTGTGCCAAGCGGTGACTGACAGGATTGAGATCTGGAAAGTTTCTGTCGGGAATATTGTTTCGCATTGACAGTGTATGTTAGACAGACAAACGTTGCCTCCTGCTTTGAGTTTCAGGACTTCTCTGAAAATCTTTCAGCTCTTCTCCTTAATCAGCTAGAGATGGTCCAAGTAAGTGTCTCCTCTTTCCCCCTCTTGTAGAGCTCAAAGGTGTCCTGACCCGTCTCCCCTCCCCTGTGGGGCTGAGCTGGGACAACAGCCAGCAGCACGCACACCCCCAGGCACTGGGATCCCTGGGGCCTCAACAGAGCCACCAAAGCACAGCCAAAGAGCCTGCTCTCTCAGCCCTGCATATAAAAGGTGCTTCCCAGTACGGACCTGCTTCTCCCAGTAGTATGGATCTTCAGTGAGTTGTGTTAATAGTTATCACTGCCTGAGATAACCTTCCTTGTGATGTAATTTGACATACTGCTGTCAGAGGGGCTTAAACATAGTAATCTTTAAAAATGATTGGGAATTTGCCCTAGAGAAAAAACTGTTATGATTAATTTCTACAAATGATAAACCACTCCTTCTTCAAAATACTGCATGCTATGAAGTGTGATTTAATCCATTTAACTACAGAGCCTGATGCTTCTGACAACTGTGACTCAAATGTCATCACAGAAAGTGATATTTCAAGTGGCAGGGTGGGATTAGAAACCTGCTGAAGATTTGTCAAAGGAGAAGTAAGTACATAATTTTTAGATAAGTGATTTGTCTACTCTAAACCACTTCCTCTGAAAAGACAGGCAGCTTTAGAAGAGAAACTTACACTGTTACACTAGAAAGAGCAATTTAATTGCAGAAAGATACTACTTATGATGGTAGGTAGAGAGAAAAACATAGGATACTGGGGAATGTGTTTTCTATACAGAAAAAATAAAATTACTTTTCACCTTCAGAAAATAACTTAATCAAGGCTTGTATGAGGAAGGAGACATTCTCAGTATCTGGGACCTTGCGACCACTTGATGTGTTCTTGTTGCTGCTTTATGTGTTTTTTCAAAATAGGACAAAACACCATGATAGTTTATGAACTGTGTGAAAATTCTGTAAATGCAGTAAAACCTGAAACAAGCACAGAAATGTTCATTCTGTGTCTGTCAAGAATTCATGTAGCATTAGAGCAATTATCAATTTCATTCGCATTCACCAATTCTGAACTCAGTGCAGTTACATTAGTAGGGCAATTTGGTCCTTGTTTTGGATTATTGACATGCTTCTCATTGCTTTGACAGTCCCCTGAAACTCGTGCTTCCTATTATCTATTCTGCCAGTCTAGCGGTATACTTTACACCTCTTTAAAGCATCTGTCTACTCTGAAAGGCAATGAAAAAAATGTATAACTTTTCTTCCATGTAACTGAATCTGAAATTTGACCAACTGCAATGGAAACTGCATTTTGTGTAAGAGTTCGTTCCAGCAGCGCCGTGGGTCCACCCACATCTGTGAGGACCTAGCTGAAGGCTTGCCCAGGCTGTACAAACTGTCCGCTATGGACGCTGGCCCAGTGCCGAGTCCTGGACCACCTGCAGCAGCCGTGCTGTTGTGAAGTGTTCCTTCGGCCACGCTTGTGCAGCTCTGAGATTGCACTAAGTGTGGAGGGTTTGGTTTGCAGTTCTGCTTGGTCTGATGGCTGTGGAGAGAAAGCAATAACCCTGTCTGACAAGCTGACCTTGAGATCCTACATCAGGAGTGGAAGTTAAGTGAGAGCACACATAACTCTTACCTGTTTGTAGTGGATTCCCTGGGGAAAAAAAAAAAAAAAGAAAGAACATGAAATCTGACAATGCTTTTTTATGGAATCATTTTTCAGAGAAGAGCTGCTCTTTGATATCTGTGATAGTTTGCTGCTCCGATCTGTCATGTTGCCGACTCTGTGCTAAGGTGTTTGGGAAGCACAGTTGAGTGACTGTAAGCATGGCAGGGGAAGCCATTTTTTCACTGAAAGGAATTTTGCTGGAGTGACAGTATTTTTTCCAAGTCCTCCGTTTTCTATCGTTTATATTTTGTTTGTTTCTCGCTGGAACCCGCCGGCTGCTTCACTGCGAGAGGGCCGGGTGCGCCTTTAAGAGGTGGAGGTGCCTTTGTGCAGGTTGTGCGGGGAAGGAAGTGGCTCTGCACCGCGGAGGGTGGCAGGAAAAGGCTGGTGCTCGGCTGGCCACAACTTAAACTGCCAGTTTTCCCTTTGAGAGGGAGCAAAGAATTGCCACATTAGCTTCCTGGGGGGTGATTGTTTGCTGGTTTGTTTTTTTTACCTTCGGCACTGTCAGTTGAAACGCTGACCACCGCAGGCACAGCTGGACGTGTGAAACTTGTTTAAAACTCTTCCATGGGCAGCCCTGAGCTGGCAGTGGCGTGCGAACGGGTGATGTCTTGGGAGCAGTGTGCGGCCGGCAAAGGTGAAGACGTGAACTCGCAAACACAGCCCAGGGACCCTGCCCGGGCCAGGCTGTCCCGCAGGTGGCAGCGGTTCCGGTGGCAGCCCGCAGCCCCCGCGCGCCTGCCTCAGTTTCCCCTGGCGGCGGAGGGACGGCGCCCGTCGCTCCG